>JAGKTK010000514.1:68712-95984 GCA_018397895.1 Paralithodes camtschaticus | reverse complement strand
TTTTTTTAGATTGTACGGTATATACCCATTTTCAAGGTAGAAAATGGGTATATACTGTACGATCTAAAAAAAAACTATTAATAACGCAGGTCCTTCTTCAACTGCATAAAATTGTCTAATTTTAGCCAGAATCAAAGTTAGAAATGTGTCGTGGTGCTGAAGGGGTTAAGGTAGCTAATGGTTATTGTGCTTCATAATCAACCAGTAATATATAGAACAATGAAAATGTAATCTGAATTCCTTTTCATTTTCTATTTACCTTTTCATTGTAAGCTAAACAAAATAGATATTAGCATTTTCCTATAATTATACAGTACTAAATTATTGCAATTATATGTGTACCTTACTGTAGCAATACTAGCCACATACACTCAAACATTTTTGTTTTCCCCAAAGTAATGAAGAATTCTGTCAATTGGTTTAAAGTTTATTGTTAACCAATCCTGTAGTGATCTAGTACCGGTACTTTAATAAATGGGAGTTCTACTTTGTCGGTCTTTGGAAATCTGGTTATGGTATCACATTTCACACATTAATAGATTGAACTCATTGAGTGCTTATTAATACAGTATATACAAGTATTGCTGACTTGCTTTGAGGCTACTAGCATAATTTGTATTAACCCATAGAGCATGAGTTAGTAATAATCCATCACAAAATATTGATTGTATTGTATTACTGGTAACTAATATAGATGTTAACCACTGGATTTAGATATATATATATTCTCTAGCAAATAAAACATCCCTAGCAGTAGCCAGAATATATCTTGTGTACTCAATGGGTTATTATAAGATGTTTAACAAAAATTGTATTTTCCACTGCCTATGCCAATAATTGAAGTTGAATTAGACCTCCACTACCCCCGTTTTACTATACAATAGGTAGCGCCAACCAACTTGACAATAATCTTGATCTCTGGCTTCTCTGTACAGTAACTCAAAAGGCCTAGAGCAAACTGACTGTAAATATCCACACCTATTTCCTGGTGGACTCATCCCAAATGATTGAAAGGTCAACCCGATTGCTCATTAATTTTGAGTTATACAAAGTCAATGGATCAAGATTATTGTCAAGTTCGCTGGTGCTACCTATAGACACCTGAAGGTGCTTGAAATGGATGGTAACATTAAATCACACATTATAACTTAAATGAAAGTGTAATAACATATTCATTGGATGCATATTTGTTGCATGCAGGATGATACCAGGAAAGGCTTCAGTAACGAATCATGCAAAACTGGATGCATATGCCTTCAAGCACACACTCTGGTGTGGTAGTTCCTCAATTAAACTTTGATAAGAATTTAGACATGTAAATTAATGGACTTTTACATGTTGCCTACATCAATACAAAATCCTGTTATTCAGGTGTGTGTTGGTGGTGTAATGGTTTACTGTAGATGCTTATGTTCTGGGTGTGGTGTCCCGAGTTCGAATCCCGGGAGACCCATATGCTTTCATTAGTTTATTCAAGTACATTGGGGTTTGTAATTGGTGATTAATTGTAATTGCAGTGCTGTAATGTAATTCCTCTAGAAGAACTGGCGCTTGTGATAAATTAAAGGCCAGATTATTATTATAAGTAAAATAAATGGTGCGAGTCATGTTGGCAGAAGGTGGAAAATGTGATAAGTGTTCCGGTATATAACTTCTGGAGATAATTACCTACCTATGGGCTGTTGTTTGCTAACCCTTTTGCTCTCTTATTCTCGGGCTTGTAGAAAATGGAGACTGAAAAGACCCCAGAAACTTCGTCACCACCAAAGGTAATTTATGATACAATTGGATATATTCTGATATTCTTAATTATTGATAATACAATCAGGTTTATTCATATATTATTTATTGGTCACCTTTTAACTCCTGTGCCGACGACGTATTTCCAATTTTATTCTAGCTATATTTAGATGATTTTGTGCAGTTTAAGAAGGATCTGTGGTAGTATAAAGGTAAAGCGAAATCATCTGAGGCCTAATAAATGCTGGAGGCTCTTTTTAAGCTGAATAAATGGTCTAAAAGGAGCCAGTACAGAAGGGGTTAATCATTTCACTGCAGCACTTAACATCTACATAAGCCTATACCCTGTTCCAAATAGTTAGGCAAGAAATCGTAAACCCTAACCTCTATAACTCAAGTAGGGCGAGAGCAAATGGGCTGTAAATTTCCACACCTCATCCCTGACTGACCTAGTAGCTTGATTACTCTAGGCGTTTGAGGTACAGAGGTTAATGTTCAAAAGTTTCGGCCTACTTATTTGGAAGAGAGTACGTACTGTATAGTTTTGCTTGGTTTTTGGCATTGCTTTTATTTTGTTTTTGTTTTGTTTTTAACCCGTCCAGCCCCGGCTAGTTTTGTAATGTTTGTTCACCAGAACCCGGCCGGTTTTCAAAAAATGGTTTTATTCCAGAAACAATAGCGAATGGGTTAGGAATGAAGGAAAAACCACGAAAAACCGCTCAAAAAGCTTAAAGAATTGTCCTACAGAGCCCCCGAAAACGTATTTTACAAGAGTACAAAATTGAAGGCAATTACCCCCAAAAAAACAGGTTATTGCGCGCTCACGCGCACGCACGTGGACTTTGAGAGTTTTCAACCATCGGCACGGTTGCCATACAAATCTGAGCCCTCTTGAGTGGCTACACCTGAGGTTACGGTCGGCGCAATTAGGGTGACGCGCCAGGCGCGTCAAAAAAAGTTAGTCTTGTTTTCCCCCGGGAAACCCCCGCTAAAGGATGGCCATGACAGAAATGTCTCCAAGCTACTTTGTCAAGACATGCTTCCTTTGCCCGTGCCACAATGCCCCTTCCACTACGTGGAAGTTTTTCCTTCAGTATATTTTTCCACTTTCTTTTCCCATACCATAGGTGGTCTTCCACTACTAGCTGTTCCATTCACACGACTCCCATATATCTTTTTTGGCATTCTGTCTTCATCCATTCTCTGAACATGACCATACCACCTCAAAGTACTTCTCTTTATCCACTCTACAATCAATGCCCAAAGCTTGCTCTTCCATTCCAAAGGACTCATACACTTCCCTATTACTTGACCCATCTAGCCTATTCACGCCAACTGCCATTCTGAAAAAGCTCATCTCCACAGCTCTCAGTTTGGAGAGGTCCTCGTCACTTGCTATCCATGTCTTACTTCCATACGAGAGTGTTGGGAACCGCACACTGTTTCTCAGTGACTTTTTCGCCATTCTTCCTTTCAGCATACTATCAAGTTCTCCAATTACCTTTCTCTCTTGCATTTTTCTCTCGTTTATCTCACTCCATTTCACCATATTTGCATAGTACAGCTCCCAAACATTCCTCTTCCAATTCTTCCTTTCTCATTATTATTTTACAACTTTTCTCATGTTCTTTCTTAACCCTTCCCGCCCGGTTGTCATGTTTAGAAGACACCGCGGCAAATGGGCAGGAACCCGGGTATCCTTATATAGTCCGTAAGCTTGAAAGCCGCGCGTCCGACGTATGTAAACAAAGCCTGTCGGATGCGACGCACGCACCTCTGGCAGCAAGCAGACGTCGGAGCTTTGTTGTCGTGTGGTCTGCAAAGACAGATTCAGTCTTGAAAAGTGTGTCACATTGCTAAAATCGCGGAAAAATTCGCTCCACGGAAATCGTCATCACAACTGAACCAGTTGACTTAGAGAGCTCTACTCAACGCCAGTCTACAGAGTGGAAACCACAATACGTTTAGACATGCGTGGGAATTTTCTAGCAGTTAAAATAACATTGATACGGTAGCCTAGGCATAGACGTATTTCGGCCAGATCGCCTGGGTCTCAACAACGTCCTTAAGATAGCGCCCCCGGGCCAGAAGGGTTAATTCTATATTTTGCCTCAAAATTTATGGTTTCATCCATTCTTCTCTCAAACACCATTACTGTACCTTACATTTCCCTACATTGACATCATTAATTTAATTCATGGTGGTGAAGTTTAATATGATTTTGATGTGTGTATTCAGGGTGAGGGCGGTGAGAAGAAGAGCGGTGCTGGGAAGAAGAACCTGAAGACTGTGGAACTGCCCATCCGCGAGGTGGTGAAGGCCCAGAACACCACACAACTCAACTCTCTGGTGGAACGAGAAGCGCAGATGGCCCAGGCCGACAAACTGGAAAATGAGAGAATCAATGCTAAGGTTTGTGACACCTTTATTGTGTGTGTGTATAGTTAATTTGTGTGTTATTATAGTGTATGTGTTTATAATATTGTTTTAGAATTCATCAGTCTTAAAAAATTTCACAAGAAGTCAGTTACTAATTCATCAATATCTTACTGTAAAGCAATAATTTATTAATTTGATTGTTCAAATATGCCTTTAATTTTATTAATATAATATTTTTTTTAAAGAATGCAATGAATTATGTTATTTCAGAATGCGGTAGAGGAGTATGTGTATGATGTGCGGAGCCGGATCTATGACGACCTGGAACAATATGTTGGTGAGGGAGCCCGGGAGACTCTGAGCCGCCAGCTGGAGGACACAGAAAACTGGCTGTACGAGGAAGGGGAGGACTGCAATAAACAAGTCTATATTGACAGGCTGGTTGAATTGAAGGTAATTTGATTTTTTGATTAGTTCTTTTCTTTTCATATTGTGTCATCCATGTTTTAGTTTGTTTATTTTGAAATTTTATATCATAATTTGCAGTCATGTTCCTTGGCATCTCCTTACTCAGTCCCTTTGCAAGTTCATCTGCAATACATCCTACCAATTTGTGTTTGGTCTATCCCTAGGCACACTATGTTCCACATTCATTCTCACAACATGTCTAAACCATCTTTGTATTAAGGAACACCCCGTTCTTAACATTAATCCTCCATTACAAACCCCAATGCACTTTAATAAATTAATGAAAACATATGATCCTCCCGGGATTCGAACTCGGGACACCACACCCAGAACATAAGCATCTAAACCATTACACCACCAACACAGTATGCCAGTTTGCATTACCTCACCAATATTTCTAACGCCAAGTATTTCTCTCAGTCCAAGATTCTTAACTCCATCCTTTGACACTTTTTAACACTTGGTATATGGATAATTAAAGGTTAATGATAAACATGGATATTGGTACAGTATTCCCTTAATCTTTTCAGTTATATTTTGCTAAAGCGTTATTTCCACATAGCGATTTTTATTAGTTCTTTTGCCTTTATATTGTCTTTGTCCCAGTTTTGGTTTGTTTATTTTGCAAGTTTTACAATTTAATGATTGGGACTTCAATTTAAGTTTCAATTTTTGCCCAGTTTTGGTTTGTTTATTTTGCAAGTTTCACAAGTTTATGATTAGGAAAAATAAAATCAAATAAAAATAAGAAAAGTGGGGATTGGGCCAGAGTAAATAGAAAAATAGATGATTAGGACTTATATTAATTTTTCACATTTTTGCTCAGAAACAAGGTGAGCCCATCAAGAACCGTAAGAGGGACCGAGAAGAGCTACCCGGAGCCTTTGAAGCACTGTCCAGCTCCATCCAGTTGGTGCGCAAAGCTGCCGACATGTTCCGTCAGGGGGATGAGAAGTACGCTCACTTGGAAGCTGCACAGGTTGATAAGGTAATAATAATAATAATAATAATGATAATAAGCATGTTACTTATTTCTCACAAGTGCCAAGTTTTCCGCAGAATTCACTGGCGCTCGAAAAAAAAACCCCACAGATCACTTAAATTAATGCAACTCAAAGCTTATATGCATTAAGGTATGTTGGAACTACACTCAAATTTAATTAGCTGTGCCTCTTTTAATCAACTCAAGGCTAGACATTTTGATGATAAATTTTGTCATCTGTAGCACTTATGCATATTTTTTTTCTTAACGGATAGGTTTTAGAGAAATGCTGAAGTAGCTTAGAAGACCTTTAACCCTTAATTGGCGGTGCGCAACTTATGTCGTGTGAAATAAATATGGACTAAGTGGCGGTTCACAACTTATGTCGTGTGCCATTTTCACCACGTAATGTTGCTGAGAGAGAGAGATGAGTGGTGGGAGGAGCGTAGCAAGCGTATGACTGCTCCAGACCACCACAGCGGACCTACTGACATGAATCCCACCCTCCTCCACCCTCTCGCACTCGCTACACAGGGAATTATGTAGGGAAAGTACCTAATTACATGGTTTTTGCACTCGTGTTGTGCGATCGTTGCAAGAGAACCAGTGGTCATACAAGGATGGTTGGGGTGTCATTGGAAAGCTCTGTTTATGCCCTTTCAGGGATAGATACTTGTTTTACGCTCTGGGTCTTATTTAGGCATGAAAATGATCACGTAAACAACCCTATTTAGGGTAAAAACACCCCGCTGGGCGCTACGGTCAAATAGACCACCTAGCCCGATAAATAAGGGTTAAAGACCTTTCATTCATATCGAAAAGCCCATAAACCATCTCTCATAAAATTAGCTAGCCCTTGATTTTACAACAACTTAAAATCTTGTACACGATGTATCTTGGTGATCCATGACCTACAAATGCAATTTCATTATAATATGGCTCTGTCTCGAGTCAGCCACCCCCAGCTAAAAAAAATAAAAAATAACAAAATTAATAAAAAAAAAATGGGGTAGAGTATATAGATAGATAGATATAAATAGATAATCTGGTTTTTATTTAAATTATCTTACAGGTTGAAAAGTTAGATGGATAGATGGCTAGATAGATAGATATAAATAAGCAGATAATCTTATTTTTATTTATTATGTTACAGGTTGAGAAGGCCATCGGTGAGCGTCAGGATTGGGTTGACCGACATCTTGGTTTGGTAACATCCACCCCCTTACATTCAGACCTGCCCGTCACTTCCTCACAGGTCCACTCTGAGAAGTCCACCTTTGAGGCCCTTGTCAACCCCATCATGAATAAATCAAAGCCAAAACCCAAGGTAACATATTTTGCAGTTTAGTTTTATATGCTTGATTTTTTTTTTTTTTTTTTTTTTTTTTTTTTTATACAATTAGTTTAACCAGACCATTGAGTCACTGCAAAAGACTCTTATAGGACTGGCTATATGCTTGATGCTGATATATAGTCAGTATATACTGTATATACATATTTGATATGGATTTGTGTGTGAGTGTTCAGGTATGACAAGGTAATGGTTGAATCAAGAGAATTTACAAAAGGCTAGTGTTGCATTTACAATGTGAATGCTAGTACCTGATCAGCATTACAGGCCGTAGCTCGGTTGGTAGAGCGCTCGCCTGTTGACCGTGAGGTTGAGGGTTCAAGTCTCGAGGCCACCCAGTGTGTTATTGGCATAAGTCAGTGCTGTGGTGAACGGCTCGGTCTAGCAATCAGTGGCAACTGTTCACCCTAGCCCAGCTATTCAGCAGGGAGTGTATGGTGGTCAAAACTGCATCAAGCTGATTACACTAGTTACAGATAACATTCAGAACCACAGCTATTCCAACAGTACGATAACACTGCATGCACCTCACACATTATGCCGTCAACTGAGGAGAATTCGGAGTTTATCCCAATAATAAATTAGTCAAATAAATAGGCTAATCAACACAATCACTGCGGCCGACGCAAAGTTCCCGCAATAGCGTACTCTTCCTATATAGAAGTCCCCACACTGAATGGGTTAAGTAATGAATGAACATATTAGAAATCTGTTTTCACTTAATTGTTCATTGTGCTTTTCTTTTAATTTTGTGGTTAAAGATTTATATTATATACTGTTACAAGTACAGTACCCCCCCAAAACATAAAACAACTACAACGCCAAGCAGATAACCTTTTCATCCTTAATGATATCCATCAACATACCCATATTCCCCATCAAGCCTCTTCTTCCCATCATCACCAGATATCACCTTTTCCTCCCCAGAACTCACCCCCACAACATCCTGGAGGGTGGTCAAATCCTTAGGCTCTGACCACCTCCCGGTCATTATCACCACCAAAACCAGACTCACACCAACTGGCCACAGATACACATACACTAACTATAAAAGAGCCAACTGAGAAGCTTTCACAAACGAGACAACAACACTTTGAAACACTAAACGACACACCCATGAACATTAATGGAAAGAAAGGCAAGATAAAGTTTAATCATCTTGTGCAACCACAACAAATAAAGATATGAGATGAGATGATAGAATCAGGCCTTTGTCCTACAGTGGACTAATCCAGGCTGCTGCTGATGATGCGATGATAATGATGATGATGATGATGTTAGATAGAGGCCAGTAAAGTGTATTAGTTTTCTATATATTTGAAGACTCTTACCCTTAACCCTTTGAGTACCAGCGACGTGTGTTGTATTATATTCTAGCTATATTTACTGTTTAGATGATATTATGCAGCTTAGGAAGGATGTGCGGTAGTTGTTGTTGCTGTTCCTCAGGCTGCCTGGCCGAACAGCCCCAAGGCCCCGAGCAAGGCCAAGGCCATAGCCGAGCGCCCCCACAGAACCCTCCCTGTGGTAGTTAAAAGGGTTGGTCGAGATGGTTTGAAGCCTAGAGGTCCTTCCTAAACTGAATAAAATCGTCTAATAGTTGCCAGAATATGATGAAAATTACGTCCCTGGTACAGTATGGGTTAATCTGGCTTTGTAATCTTGAAGTAATGATTTTCTCTACATACTGTAATTGCACCTCACATATAAGTCTCTCTCAGCATTGGCTTTAATCAATATATATAATTAAAATATAAAACTTGAAAACAAGCTCAAAAGTTACTGTTCAAATTAATATAACAAACTCGTTAAAAAAAAAATAATAATAATATCGAAACGACAACACACTAAACAAAATTCATATGTGGAAAAACACTTAAATTTATCGGAAATTGAATTTAACCCATCGGATCCGGGGGGCTTCATATGATCCCGATCGGGGCCATTTTCGTACAGTCAAGTTTCATAATTCAGTAGCTACTGATTGAGACCACCTAGAGCAGTCAATTTTTTTGCAACTTATAGAACTTTTTGTTGTCTGTAGACTGCCGTTGAGATTACATCGCTACGCCTCGTGGTTGCCGAGTTATGATGATTTTAGCGGCGATTTTTAGCCGCGCATTTTGCCTCCTATGAAGCCTCCCGGATTCCTGCCAATATTTTTGTTTGCCTCATATGAGGCCTCCCGGATTCTGAGGGTTAATGATTGTATAGAGGTTCTGTATCATACGTGTGTGAAGCTAACTTTGATAATATATTTCTGTCTTCGTAGCTTGCTAATACAAATCTCAATATTTTATGAAAACTCACTCTTCCTAAAGGTAAACTAATACTTTCATTTGTGCATGACATAACTTCCTTAAAATTCTTTTCGCAGATCATTTTAATGTAAAACTTGCAAAATAAACAAACCAAAACTGGGACGACACAATATATAGTTAAAAGAACTTATCAAAATCGCTATGTTGAAATATTTTTTTAATCAAATGAAATTGTGAAATAAAAGAACACAAAACCAGCACATAGGGTGTACATCACTACATGAGCAAGTTTATTTATTTCCTAAGCAAACTAATCGCACATACAGTATAACAATGCACTATAGTCACGTTCAAGGATTTAGTCAATTTGGGAAGTTCAGGACGTTCTGGTAAATTTGACTAAATTCTGTATGAATAAAGAAACTACAATTTATGTTAAAATTTACTATTAAAGCACATTTGCAGTTTGACAAGATATTGACAATAGTACATAATACACATAGCACTCACTAACGATAGTGCTATCGGGTAGGTACCTGTCAGCATAGCATGAACAGTTGACATATGTAAATCATATGTCAAGACATGTCAATCACATCATCTGATGGATATACAGTATAAGGTTTTCTTTAGTTTTCAGTTTAATTAGCGAATGAATCTGTCTTACTTTAGCTTCTACGTAATTCAGGGCATTGATGCAGACCTCGCAATGCAAGGAATTTCTTGGCTTATTTACTACGAAGCCTTAATTAATGTATGCAACAATTTTATTTGAGCACTTTAACCCTCGGAATCCGGGAGGCCTCATATGAGGCAAACAAAAATATTGGCAGGATTCCGGGAGGCCTCTCATGAGGCAAAATGAGCGGCTAAAAATTTCTGCTAAAACCATCATAACTCGGCAACCACGCATCATAGTGATGTCATCTTAACGGCAGTCTACAGACAACAAAACGTTCTACAATTTGCAAAATAAATTACTGCTCTAGGTGGTCTCAATCAGTAGTACTGAATTATGAAGCTTGACTGTACGAAAATGGCCCTGGACACAGCGAACAGGATTATATGAGGCCCCCCGGATCCGATGGGTTAAGAGGTTAGCATTGTTAGGGATATTCACATAATCGTATTCCTCCTCTTTATTTGATTCTATTATAATGTAAAACTTTCAAAATAAACAAGCCAAAACGGGGACGACACAAGATGCTTTAGCAACGGAACTAATCAAAATACCATGCAACACTCTTTCTTGCAACCAAAGTATATAATTATATTGTTGACAGAAAGTCTGTCTAGCATATTGTAATGATTAATAATCCCCGTTCGGGCTCTGTCTCGAGTCGGCCACCCCCATAAAAAAAAAAATATATATACATGAATAAAAACAAAATAGGAATACTGGGGAAGGTGCCAGAGTATAATATACATACATACATACAATACTACTAGAGACACTTGGTATAGGCACTGATTCTAGTGGTAAACAGTTGCTGTTTAGTACATCTGGCAGATAATTTTTATTAGTAATTTTTAGCCACAGGCCGTAGCTCGATTGGTAGAGCGTTCGCCTGCTAACCGTGAGGTTGACGGTTCGAGCCTCGGGCCAGCCAGTGAGTTATTGGCAGACGTCAGTGCTGTTGGTGAACGGTGCGGTCTAGCCATCTGTGGAAACTATTCACTAAGTCCCTGATTCATCAGGGCACCCACCCTAGCCTTGCTATTCAGCAGGGCGTGTATGGTGGTAAAAACTGCATCATCATCATGCAGCAGCAAACTGTTTAGCTGTGGGATTATTGTTACATCCACCTATACTTCTAATCTGAGCAAATAACAGCTCAATATGATGATGTACGCAATCTGCATATTTGTATGTACGTACCGGTATGTATTTATGTGTGCACGTGTGTTTGTATGTAGGTAGTACTTTACTATCGAACATATGTATTTTTCTCCATAAGTTATGTTGTTCTTAATACTCGAATTCCCAATACACACCGCGCTCTGCCGCCCATATAAACGCGTTTTGGGGGGGTCTGACTGTATTTCATTCCCATCTCCAAACAAAGAATTTGACAATAGAGGAAGCTCATAATAGGGTTGCCTGGAATGCACTGTGGACGAAATGTTCTTATACCCATTGCCTGTGGGAGACGTTCTCGAACGCCATGGAAATTTACAGGCTTTTAAAGCCTTTTAAAGCCTGTAGAATCAAGTGCGAGGGAGCTGAAGCGCGACAGGCCACGCGTCCTTCCCCCAGCCAGGCGGCCGCGGCACTGAGGGCTCTGAGTCAGAGTCTAGCGAGATATAAAGTGCTGCCAAAGGCAAATGTAGCGCGACATTAACGATAATTGCTCTTTTTAGCGAATGTCTATGGTAGCGCTGCTGGTGAACCCCGCTAGCTACGAAGCTCGTTTTGGTGTCATTTTGAAGCTATTTTCTTCTAGTTTTTTGCTGAATACATTTAATTTCATTCATACACTTGCATAATCAATCAGGAGTGCTTGAATGAGTCCTATATGGCGGAAATATGCCTGCAGCCAAAGTGTTAAAAAGTTAAACTAGTGTGTATGTATACAATTTTGGATTGCTACTACTGACTGGCTGACTGTGTTACCTCATCCAAATGCATGCATATAACATACATATGTTGCGCTTCTCTACAGGTTGAGGAACCACCGCCATCTGAGAAGAAAGAAGGTGAGGAAGGAGGAGAGCAGACCAATGGCCCCAAGGAAGATGACCAGCAGCAGCCCGAGCAGCCCACCACAGACAAGCCTACCGAACCAATGGATGTAGATTAAGCAGATTAACACCACGCTAATGTCTCCTTATTATCAGGGCCCTACTTCTATCTCATCTTAGGAATGCTCTCTTCTCTAAACAATATATTTAATAGTTTCCTTGGATGTTGTGATAAAGGAGGAGAGTGATTTATTATGTTAAAAACTTGTATAAATTGAAATGTTTTTGTTTTACTTTTATGAGAGCATTTCTTAGGGTTTAGCCTTAGTTCATTCAGGTATGCAAGAGTTACTTTTGTTATCTGCTTTTATTTTATAAATTTATGCATCAACTAACTTATTTATCAGTAAGCAAAGGACATACATATTGAAGCAAGAATGATCACATTATTGCTGCATTATTGCAATGGTTGAGTGAAGTCATTTCCTGGTCAATCATATTTCACCCTTGCTCCATGACAGGCTAACTTGATCTTCAATAGTGTTGCTACCCGTATCTGGAATTCCAGAGTGGTATATCTAATCCAAACTTATTTTACCGGTAATTTCTTTATATTTAGAGGGCGCGGATTTGACTGATTTTTCAAAATGAAATTATCTTGGTACAATATAATATGACCTAAGTTACTTTGCCTGGACTAGTGTTGCACTTTATACCGTACCTCTCACTTCTCACTGACAGCCACGTTACTGCACAGTCAAAATCAATAGTTTGCCGACATTCTTGCTCATAAAAAGTATAATTTTAAGTTACTGTCCCTCTTGCTAGTGTCACACGAGATATTTTTACGAGCAATTGTTGTCTGGCAGGTTCAAAATTTAAGTTCCATAAAAATTAAACTAGCTAACCTAATCTACCTTCGATCTAGTGCCTAATTGTAATGCGAAAGAGCCTCAAAATAGTAAGACAAAAAACTTGGTCATCGAAAATTGCCGGAAAATGCGCTCGTGTGACACCGGCTTAACTCTTGACAGTGTTCTTGTGTTGCTAACTGCCTGTGACTAGGATAGTACTATTTGTTTCATGTTTTGCAGAAGTGTTGAGTTATGTCCTTCCTATTTTTTTCCCAAATCATCATCAAAGATTTGGGCAAATTGTTGATTTTGACTGTCCAGAGGCATTTTGGAGAGTAAGCTTCTTATCACCTAGTAAGGCCAAGTTGTAATAGAGATTTAGGGCCGGGCTGGAAACTTGGAACATTTACGGCGCCTTTTCTCTCGCTGATCAACGTATCCTAAAAGCTGACATCATAATTTAGCGCCATTAATACTAAACTGCAAGTCATAGCTGGATATTATAACTTCTGATTGATTAGTATTCCTGTGTATGAGAAAGTTATTACATTGTGGACAAGTAATTTGCCGGTCCTTAGAGATCTGTGCCCCATAAATTGTTCTTAACCTTTCACTTAAACATTAGGCTATTCAGTGTGCAGTTAGGTCTGAGTGCATGATTAGATTAATATCCAGTATTCGATAAATGGATATAAAATCGTAGTCATGTACTTAACTGTCTTGATGGTGTAATGGTTAGTGTTTAAGATCTGTATGTGGTAACCCAGGTTCGAATCCCGGGAGGATCACTTGCTTTCATTAATTTCATTGGGAGGTGTTTGGTTTTGGGAGTGAAATTAATAAATTAGATCATATGGTTCGCACCCGGCCTTAACTTGTGGCACCTTTGGGAAGTCAACCCAGTTCTAGAGATGTCTCCTTAACCCCCTGAGAATCATGACACATTTTGGCAGTTTATTCTGGCTAATATTAGATGATTTTATACAGCTTTGGAAGGATCTGTGGGAATTAAAAGGGTAAAGACTCTCTCAAACAACCTTCTGACTTCCATATACTCTTCCTAATCGAAATAAGATCATCTAATAATAGCGAGAAACCAGAATAGAAGTGTGTTATCGATCCTCGGAGGGTTGATTAGGGTACACTAGCTAATTAATACATGAAATCAACAAAATACAACCCACATAAACGAGTTAGATTAATATATATAATTTCAAAATTTACGATAGAGAAGGTACATTATGAAGCTCTATTTATGATAATCTAACGCGACCCATATTTTATTAGTGGGTATTTTTGCATCTATATCGTGGACTAATTAGACCCCTGCATCTACCCTATAGCCCCAAGTCTGTATTTATGGGGGGGATGGTTCGCTTTTCTGGAGACCCCCTTCTCCCTCATGCTTAGCCCCATTAGTTTTCAGATTATAAGACGTTTGGACCATTAGTTTGGTGATTTTAACAACTTTTGCCTCTATTCTTTGTCAATATTAAGAGTTTTTGTGTCATTTAGCTGTTGATATTTTCCTGGCGAGTAATAGCGAGCCTGTAATTTAGGAGGAACTGGCCTTTGGCCAGGAAATTTTTCTACAGAAAAATGGACAAATATATCTTCAAGGGGGATCCTGGGATTGTTTATTTACGTTTGATGGAGGAAGCTAAAAATATAATAAATATATAAAAACTGGCCTAAAAATGAGCCATCCCCCCTTAAAAATGTGTATGGCACTATTCTGCTAAGCTTGTTGGGGAAGAATGGACACGTGCTTAACCCTTTCAGTATGATTGGTCATTTTTAATTTTATTCTTGAGCTGTAATTGTGGCTATCAACTCCTAAACAACATTAGTCTCATTTGATAGTGCAATGGTTAGATCATGTAAGTTCTGTATGTGATATCCTAGATTCCAATCCTGGGAGAATCACATGCTTTTATTAATTTCATTTGGGGCGTTAATGGTGTTAAGAACGGTAAAAATTGTTTCCTTACTGTGGCTTAATTAATATTGAGTTGTCAATAAGAAATAAAGTTTCAGTCCATTTGCGAAGTTGATTTAGATGTATATAGAATAAGCAAGAACAAAATAAAGAAGACTTAACCCCTTCTGTACTGGCGACGTCTTTTGCATTATATTCTGGCAAATAGTAGACAACTTTATTCAGTTTAGGAAGGATCCCTAGCAATTATAAGCCTTCGAACTTTCGTAATCAACCCTTTTAACCACCACAGATTCTTCTTAAGTTGCATAAAATCCTCTAAATATAGCTAGAATAATGTACACCAGACGTCACCGGTACAGAAGGGGTTAATCATATTGATAGGGTTAAAATGTGAGTCTTGTAGGTTATTGATGGTGTACTGAAGAAGAATGACTTATAATCCATGTACTACTACTACTACTTGTATTATTTATATGCAGCCTTCGACCACCAGTCCAGCTGATTTATAGGTAACAGTAAAGAATTATTATGATCTGTGCATTTATTTGTAAGCCACCATACTTTAGGGGATATGTAGATGTGTAAGCTTGGTGTAGGGGATACTAACCAATTTATAGTGGTGATTCAATTAGTACTCCATAAACATTAGCACAGTACTGTAGTTAGATTAATATATTAGTATCAAAATGCACATAACTATCATGTACAGTATTTTGACACTAAATTTACTAATCTAGCGTAACCCATATTGTACCATGGCTTAGTAGATTAAAAGTACCCTCCAGTACCAGACTTGTTGCCAATAGCAATGAGACAACACCCTCTCAGCTCAAGAGTTGGTGGGTAACTGAATCAGTCAGCCTGGAGTAGCTGCTAGGGACCATGATAATTGTTGCTAACTCCTCACAGCATTGCCTCCAAGACATGTTAGCAGCTCCAGATAGATATTAGCAGAACAAGGATCGTATATTTTCTGATGGCTGAGAGCCGTCGCTGGTACTGGTGCGTCAGTTTTTTACTTATGGCTGTGAGCCGTCTGTGGTATTTAAGGGGTTAACTAATTTTTGAGAAAAGTATTTATTTATTTTTTTGAATTAATTGGACCATTGATTATGAATTGGCTGTTCTACCTTATGATGAAGAGAAAGCCCATTTAGTCACTGGTAGCTAACTCTGTATTCTATTTTTTTTTTTTTTTTTTTTTTTTTTTTTTTTGAGAGGGTGGGTAGTTATGTGAAGAGCCGTTAGAAACCATTCAATAGCCAAACTCAGCCTCCTAAGTATACTTCAGAGTGAAACAAAGATCTAGCTTCCGGAAGTGAAGAGGAGGGAAAAGGAAATAAGAAAGTAGAAAGTTAGTTGTAAAGATTACCTTATAAAATGAGTCATATTAAGTCACGTTTCTCCCTCTATTTTGAGGAAATTGGTGTGGCAGGGCTACTGATTTCTTTGGGTACCACAATTTTTTTCAAATTGATTCTGGCACTGATCATTTCACTAGAGACGTGCAGAGATCTGCTCTTAAGCATCATTATGTACTATGGTTGGGCTAAAAGGTTTCAGGGCGGGTTTGCACATTCAGGTAGTAAGATACTAGCCTAAAGTAGAGGCGACCTTGTAACTAATTTCTTCATTTAACGTCTCGTAAATGGCTGTACTATCCACTAGTTACTGGTACTAATATTTTTACCAGGAGTTTACTGGAGTGTGTTCACTGCATCTAACAGTTGCAAGGTATGTACCGACCATCGTTCTTGGGGTGTTATTTGGTCAAACCAACTGTTCGAGAGGGCAGCACATTCCCCAGGAAGATAGACTAATCTGACAACTATTGAAGTTTTACATCAAGGGTTCTTTGGAAGTTGTCCTATTGACTTGTGGCTAGTGGAATCGTAAATATGGCGGTAGTGAAAAATTAGTTGCTAGCTTGCGGCTAGTAACACTTTGTATATATCTGCCTTAAGTGAGAGAACATATTCCACCACACCTTAAATCTTGGGGGTATAATAATAATAAGAGCTGAAGGCCTGATATAGTGCTAAGCGGCTACACTCCAACTTGACCTTTGTGACTGCCGGACATATTTTCTCGCTTATTTTTGAGAATTGTATTACAAAACAAAATTGGATAGATTTAATGATATTTTTACAGATTGTTAGTCTCTGCTATAATTAGCTCAAAATTGATTTTCATGAATAATGGCTAAATTTTGACTACCGGTACAACTTGCCCAAGCTGCAACTGTACTTCTATGCTGTAATTTGTTTTTGTAATACACGCAAAATCTGTGTTAGAAAGAATGTCCGGGTGGCTGTTGAGCAGGGAACCTGGTGATACACTTGTGCCCCTGCCTACTAACTCTGCTCTAGTTTTCAGTTCATCATAGTTCTGTCCCTAGTAACCCCTTAGAGATGGCACTTTCTATACTTTATTAATGCTGCTGCCAAAGGATTTTACTTGACTTGGGAAGTATCTCGAGGAATCAAAGGCTTAAAGACTATCATTTAACCCTTAGTCTGGCAAGTCCCTCTTTAGTTGAATAAAATCATCTTGCAGTAGATAGAATTCAAGTAAAGTATAAAAGGTAGTCATCTAATGGAAGGGTTAATATACTAATCGGATCTACTATTCCATGCGGCCTAGAAAGCATTCTTGATTTCTGTAAATAATGAGTCCCATTGCAAAGCCTAGATCTCAACTTCATATTGAAGTATTGAGTTCAACAATCTGTAGCCTGAAGCTTTCTGTATCTTCTCACATTAATTTGCCAGGTGTAGAATATAGCTGGTGTCAGACGAGCACTTTTTCCGGCAACAATTTTCAGCAATTCTTGTCTGGCACCTTTTAACATTTAGGTTTTTGTCATATTTCAGACCCCTATTATGCAGTCAGTCTAGTTTCTGATACCAATACAAACAAAATTGTATGTTGCAAAGGAAAAACTTGCTCAACAATAATTGCCGGAAGAGAGCGCTGGTGCGACACCGACTTAAGGTCATAATATTCATCCAATATGGACAAAGATCAGTGGAAGCTTAAAATCATTAATCGCACGGTATATGTAATACTTTCATCAGGTATGAGATAAGCAAGGAGTTTTAATCTAGGTAAGGAATAAATTACAACCAGGGTGTACTTTTTGTGAGAGATTAAAGTTGATACTGTATAACTAATCTATTCATTATGACGAGTCTAGAAATAGTTAACCCTATACCCTGTTCCAAGTAAGTAGGCCAAAACTCTTGAACATTAACCTCTATCACTCGCAAACAACCAGAGTAATCGAGCTAATATTTCTACCATAAGGGAAGGGTCAGCCAGGCGTGGGAATTTACAGCTCATTTGCTCTAGCCCTATTTGAGTTACAGAGGTCACAATTTCTGGACAACCTATTTAGAACAGGGTATAGCATCTTGTAACTTAATGAAGGCTGGAGCAAACGGGCTGTAAGTTTCCACATTTGTTTACGGTTTGACTCTTTCCAAATGGTAGAAATGTTGGTTTGATTGCGCTAGTTCATTTTGAGTTATGCTATATCCTGTTCCTAATAGGTAGTCCAGAAATCGTTAACTCCAATGCCTGTGACTCAAAAAGGGCTTGAGGAGATGGGCTGTAAGTTTCTACACCTATTACATGGCTCTGTCTCGAGTCAGCCACCCCCAGCTAAAAAGAAAATAATATAAATATAAAATATAAAAAGGGGTGTGCCCGAGTATATACAGTAGATAGATTGATATATTACCTGGCTGACCCTTCCCAACTGGTATAAGTATAGTTCGATTACTCTAGTTTGTGAGTTAGAGGTTAATGGTCAAGATTTTTGGACTACTTATTTTGAACAGGGTATTGGCTGGGGATGGGTATTTTCAGACTTGTGATACTGTATAACTAGATAGCTTGTTGAGGCCACTGCCTGTGCCCCTCCCACTGCAATCATTCCACTGTATCTGCTTCTGTTAATTAATCAATGTCTCAATAAGAAAAGTGAAAGCAAAAGTTATTTTTATTGTACTCCACGTGTTTGTCTACATTTACATATACATTTTAGTTTTGTAAAGCCCAATTTATATATTTTTGTAGTGCATTCATCTATCTATCTATCTATATACTCAGGCCCAATCCCCACTTTTCTTTTTTTGGGGTGGCGGGCTCGAGACAGCTCGAATAGGTACAACATAACAGAAAACAATGAACACACAAAAACAAAATACAAATTAACACACATCTAGGTCATCCAGGAGAAGACCCAGACTAAACTAGTAGGGCTAAGCATGAGGGAGAAGGGAGTCCAGAAAAAAACCCAATCGTCTCCCCTTTAAATTTGACAGATTATAAGTGATCTATTCATCAATCATTTGGAAGGCAGTTCTCTTCTTTTTTGCCTCTGAGTATGCTTTGGTCACGCCATAGGCACTTTCCATGCTTTATAATTCCCTATCAAGGTTGTTATCTCTTTGAATACCAGCGACATCTTTTCAATTTTATTCTAGCTATATTTAGACGATATTATGCAGCTTAGGAAGGATCTGTGGTAGTTAAAACGGTTGGTTGAGATAGTTTGAAGCCTTATTATGGCTAGAGGTCTTTCCTAAGCGGAATAAAATCGCGTAATAGTTGCCAAAATAAGAAGAAAAGGACGTCACCGGTACAGTATGGGTTAACTTTGATAATCCAAAACTTGGACGAACACAGTAAAAAGACATTTTAAAATATCTTGTCAAAATCGCTGTGGAAACAACGCTTAAGCAAAATAATAATGTTTAAATAAAAGACCATCCCAAATAGTTTTTGGTTTACCACTTTCCCTCCAATAACATAACTTACACACTTCACCAATCACCCTAATCCGTTCTCTCCACGTGGCCAAATCACCCTAATCTGTTGGTACTGCATCGCTCTATTCTGCTCTTGCTGCTCCCATCTTGCTGTGGTATTACATATTTATCTCTCCATACATATTTGAGTATGCTTTAGTCATATCTTCCTCTACCCATGTCTCATTAAAACATTAGGCTATTCGGTGTACAGTTGGGTTTGAGTACATGATAAGATTGATATCCAGTATTCGATAAATGGATATAAAATTGTAGTCATGTACTGTACTTAAAAGTGATAGTGATTTTTCTAAATACAGGTAAAGTACAGCACTTGCAGTGATAGAGATTCCCGAGGCTCTCGAAACAGTGCATTTGCTTAGATGGACCAATCTTTCCATTGCCATACTTCCTCACAGAATTTCCCTAACAAGTTGCCAGAACAGCAGTACCACCAACCTTGCGTTCTACTTGTTCCAATATTTCCCCATCCAGCCTCACATCTAGATTCACCCTACGATCACCCCTATTACACACCATTACTTTACTTTTATTGACGTTCACCTTCAGTTTCCTCCTCCCACAAACCACTCCAAACTCTTTGACTACCCGCTGCAATTTCTCCTCAGAATCCGCCACCAATGCTGTGTCATCGGCGAACAGCAACTGATTCAACTCCCAATCTCTACCATTTTTTCCTACTAAACCCAATCCTCTTCCCATAGTTCTCATTTTCACCTCCCTCACCACACTATCCATAAACATATTAAACAGCCATGGTGACAATACACAACCCTGTCGCAAACCTACCTTTACCTCAAACCATTCACTCAACTCACCATTTCCTATTCTAACACATGCTCTGCTCCCTTCATAAAAACTCTTAACTGCTTTTAACAAATATCCTCCAATTTCATAAATCCTTAACACCTTCCACATTGCTTCACGATGATCCACACGATCATACGCTTTTTCCAAATCCATAAAAGCCCAAAATATCTCATGCTTCTCTAAATACTTCTCGCATAACTGTCTTACTGCAAACATCTAATCCACGCACCCTCTTCCCCTCCTAAAACCGCACTGTTCTTCTCCTATTGCCACTTGTGTACACTTTACTATCCTCTCTATCAACACCCTGCCATACAGCTTTCCAACCACTGATAATAAACTAATACCTCTATAACTTGAACACTCCTGCCGATCTCCCTTCCCCTTGTACAACGGCACAATACATGCACTCTTCCAGTCTATTGGTACCCTTGACATCACAAAGCACACATTGAAAAGTCTCACCAACCAATCTATTATCACATCTCCACCCTTCTTTATACACTCCACAGCAATACCATCCAAACCTTCTGCTTTTCCCGCTTTCATTTGTTTCACTGCTTCTTTCACCTAATTTTCCTCAATCCTTTCATTCATTCCCTGTCACCTGGGTGGCCTGGGTAACCTATCTCCATCAACCACTGCTTCTCTTCCATCTCTTGCATTTAGCAAAGATTTAAAATACTCGGCATACCTTTTCCTTACTTCAACTGGTTCCACTAGTAATTCTCCATATGCATCTTTCACTGACTCTTCCCTCTTTTGTCCTCCTTTCCTTACTCTATTTACCTCCTTCCAGAACATCTTTCGTTCTTCAAAATTCTCACTCAACCTTTGACCCCACCTATCGTTTGCATCTTTTTTCGCTCCTCTAATTTTCCGTTTTGCCTCTCTCCTTTTCTCCTTGTACCTCTCCCATACCTCAACACTACCATCCTATAAAACCCTCTCAAAACAGTCTCTTCTCCTCAACTGCCTTTCTCACCGTATCATTCCACCTCTGCCTCCTACTTTCCTTTTGCCGCATACTACCTCTGCACTTGCTTTCACTCCTTTCGTAAACTGTTGCCATTCAACCTCTACTTCTCTCTCACTTCCATCCACTTTTCATTTAGTCTTTCCTTGTACTCCCTCTGTTTCCCTCTTCTCTAACTCACTAACTTTTATTACCTCTCTTACTACACGCTTGTCTCTCATTCTCCTGTAACTCCTAACTCTTAGCTTTCCCTCCACCAGGTAATGATCCGACATCCCTCTGCCTCACCTCTCATCACATCCAGCAGTCTACACAATCTTTCCCTTGTCACCAGCACATAATCCATCAATGCCCTCTCTACAATCTCTCCCCTCACAAGTCTATGCCAGGTGTACTTGTGTATACGCCTTTTTTTGAGTAAGCGGGGCATATGGGATTGAGGTGTTAATTTTAAAGGTCTCGGGTCGACCCCCGCAGCGCAGGCACAGCCTGGGTGGCTGCGCTGAGAGCGAGAAGTGTCCAAGCGCTCTCCTATGAATTTGGCGGGCGTCCTGGCTGGCGTTGTTTGGCTCGCTTTGTCTCTGGTGCTCTTCTGGGCTGCGGCGTCTCTTGGATGTTTTATGGTGCTTCTTAGATTTATGATTGTTAAGCCTTTCTTTGCTCCTACAGGGTGACTTCCCTTATGGCGTGTTATGCTCTGGTGTTCCTTCACGTTCTTGTTGATCTCCCATTTTCTGTCTTTCTCTCCTTCCTTCTTTCTTACTGGCATCTTCCTGTTCTTGCTGATCTTTCTGTTTTCTTTCTCTATTGCTCTGGTCGCTGCTATCTCCCGAGTTTCATCTTTTCTCTTGTATTTTACTTCCTTCGTTGGGGAAGAAGCTACGGCCCTTTGGCTGGAGGTCATACTGGATGTTAGTTGTTGACCAGGCTGGTTCTGCGTGCTCGAGGAGGCGCCACCATTTCTGCGATCGTACGTCAGGGGCGGTGAAGGGGTTGATGGAGACGGACATGTAGGAGAGGTCAGTGGCGGCGTGTAGGGCCCTCTGCTGGTTTCGCCTACCAAGCCATACGTTAAGCATTGTAGTCCAAGGCGAGGTATCTGAGAGTAAGATTGGTATGGGATTAAGGTGTCAATTTTAAAGGTCTCTGGTCGACCTCCGCAGCGCAGGCACAGCCTGGGTGGCTGCACTGAGAGTGAAAAGGGTCCAAGCGCTTTCCTTTGAATTTGGCGGGCTGCCTGGCTGGTGTTGTGTTTGGCTCGCTTCGTCTCCGAGGCTATTCTGGGTTGTGGTGTCTCTTGGATGTTTTGCGGTGCTTCTTAGATTTATGATGTTTGTTTCGCCTTTCTTTGGATGGTGGGGTGACTTCCCTTATGGTGTTTGTTATGATTTCCCAGGGTTCTGGTGTTCCTTCTCGTTCTAGTTGACCTCCCATTTTCTGTCTTTCTCTCCTTCCTTCTTTCTTACTTGTGTCTTCCTGTTCTTGCTGGTCTTTCTGTTTTCTTTCTTGCTCTGGTCGATGCCATCTCCCGAGTCTCATCTTTTATCTCGTATTTTAGTTATACTGGTATCTCAGCATGCTGTTAGCTATTTTGGCATAGAAGCTGGTACACCATCTATGCTGCCATATCAGCTGTGCAGGCATTCCATTTGTTGGATTATCAGCTATGCTGAAGTACCATATATATGCTGGCATATGATATTTTGGCATCTTAGTAATGCTGTATGGGTCAAGATTTTGTAGTATCCCATTACTTAAAATTACTTGTTTTACTTGTCGTAGTTCTGGCATCTTTACCTCGGTCGACTTAATTGGAAGTCCTCCACCTCCACACCTCTCCTCGATCCGGGCATACAGAAGTTGGTCGGGGATCGAGTTTGATCCTGCAGCTCCTGCTCCTCTTGTAGTGACTAGCGTCTTGGACTTTCACCCAGAAGGTCCCAGGATCACGCCTACGCTCGGCGCATTAAAGGTTTTTCACAAGCACCGAGTCGTTACCATCCCTCATGAGCAAGGGGATGGGGTAGTAGTACAGGACCCCAATGGAAATTTATATGCCTAATCGGCCTTATTGGGCTATCCTTAGCTGGCTTAGCATGCACTATCAAATCTAGCTTTAAGAACTATTATTATTATTATTATAGAGACAGGACCATGTGGAATGGGAGGCTCGTCTGGTAGTCGTTCCAGGAATTTGTCCAACCTCCTCTTGAATGCCTCCGTGGTGCAGTCCATCAGATCATGAATGTCCTTCGGGAGACTATATGGTGAATAGCCTCGATCGAACCGACATTCAGGAAGCTAAATTATTGAGAGGATCGAGTGTCCTGTGATGCTGGGTGGATGCATATATATGAGTCTAGGACTCGTATATGTAGCAAGACCTCCCCAGTTGTGGCAGACGTTAACTCTTGATGCCTCGATCCTTTCTCTTCAGGGAGAGGACGTTTGGTACCATACCTTCAAGAATCTTCCATGTGTAGGCTATTCATATGATACAGTAGCCTACATACCTTTTCCTCCTCTGATGATGAGAGTAGGCTACAATTTTAGTTTACTTAAACTCTCTCAATACGTGTCATGGTGGAGATTCTTAATTGTTATTTGGTGAAGGCCCTTTGGATTTGCTCCATTTTTTGGATGCCCCTATACAGTAGGTGTTCTGCTAGGGGACCACAGCTGACACAGATATTCCAATTAATTTGGACAGCACCAGGGACGTCCATAATGGGATCAGGTGGTCAGGGTCTCTTGATTTGAAGGTTCTCAGGATCCAGCCAGACATTTTGCTTAGCAGACTTTGCAATGCTCTCAATGGTCAGAACAATTTAGTGCATGTCATATTTCATTGCCATTCTTAGGTCTTTCACTGAATCCTAGTTCACTGTGTAGATATTAGTTTTGCTTATATACTCATAACGTTTTTGTGAATTTTATTCCCACTGTTCTTTGTAATTCCTTAACTCGATCCTCTCTTCTAATCTCCCACTTTGTAGCCTAATAGCCTACCCGTAATGTTCTTTTGGGAGTTTAATATTACAGGACGAGCTTCTATTCTGTAGGCCTATTTGTGTTGTACAATAGGCTATGTAGTCCCAACTCTATGCGGCATCTTAATACATTTCAAATGTTAAGAAATGCCAATTATATAATCTTAAATTATCTGCCTCTCTTCATCCAACTTGAGAACTCATTGTATTATATTAACATTCTTTCATTTACATACCAAGTTTTTGTTGGCATTACAGATAAGTAAGGGCATGCTAATCTATATGACCGAGACATCAAATTGGCCAAACAAGCTTTAGAAAGTAAAAGTAACGGTTATGTATTGATTTTCTCGATATTTGTAGAACCCGCTAGAGGACGTAGGGGCGGATAGCCAATGGTGGTGGTCCTTCAGAGTCTCGCAATGTTGCTTTAACCACAACCTTTTCTATCAAACACAGAGGACCCTTTGGATCTATTTTTTTTAAATGGATCTGAAGGAATAGTACTGGTACGATTATATCTCCATTGATATATAGTGACTCTGATCAGAAGGCACATAATTATCAAAATAATATAGAAATTAGGGGATAGTGAGGCATCTGTGGTCGACCAATCAGGAAGCGGCTTGAACGGCGACACTCAGCGCAGTGGACGCCATCTGCTAGCAGAGACCTACAATGTCCTCCATATTTTCGTGATTATTCATGTAAGTATATTGAATTTGTGCTATTCAGAAATTGTGAAATTGTCACAAGGCGCCAGTGGAAGTGTTGGTAATGTGTAGTGATGATAATACATGATGGCAGAAGAGCTACGGGGTGCAAGATATGAAGGGACGCGCTGATGCCACTTGGGGAGGCTTTTTAGAGGACGCCATCTTAGTTGAAATGACGAAGGTTTTCAATCTAATATGTATATAGCGGTGTTGTCAGAATGTGATACACCCTGTCAGTCATACCAAATTGTGGACTGGGCTTTATGTTGTATATGTGATGTATTGTGTAGTGTTTTAAATGTGTGTGTGTTGTGTAAATGTAGCCGCGTCTCCAGCCAGGGGAGGAGGGGGAGTACCGCACGCCTCGCCCAGACCAAGCTTCCCCTGTCTAGGAGGGGGGGAACAATTTCCTTTGTTAATATGATCAATTGCAAATTTGTATTGTTTTTTATTTGTATGACGCAACGCATAACTACAGTGTTTATATATATTTATAGGCTAGCACAATTCTAAAACTGTACATTCGTCTGGTAGTGGGTAGTTAGGGTTATCTATTAGCCTGGGTTTCATTGATTTAGGTGATAATGATTGATGTAGGCAACAGGCTACAAGTAGAAGCTGAGTGCATCTAGCATTCAATATATTCTAAACTTTACCTTAGACCTAGGCCTATTTTTCTTATTTTGAGTAGGCCCTATTACCTTTAGTGATTGCTTACCTTTAGGCTAGTATGGTTTTGCTTTAACTTGGTTGGCAAGAATAAAGATTTGAATTATTGGAAACTTACTTGGGTAAATGTCTATAATTGCACCTATACGAGCTAAAACAAATATGATTGTATCTAACAGGAAGGTACGACGAGGTAAGTGATGTGGTATAGCCTAGGTGGCAATATGCGGAAATGGATTATAAGGGCTTTCCGCCCCCTCTGACAAATGTCTATCAATCTAGATGTGACACAGATTTTACAATGTTTAAGAGAGACATTAGCCTAACCGGTCAATATACAGGAGACGCAACAATATAGCCTAGGTAGCAAATTTCTAATGGTAGTTTTGGGTTCCTATTAGCATATGCTTCATTTCTATATACTTTTTATCCCCGGTAAAAAAAAAAAAAAAATTTTTGGGTTTTTTTTTTTTTTTTTTTTTTTTTTTTTTTTTTTTTTAAATTAACCTAACCAAAAAACCTAACCTTAATAACCCCAAAATACATTTTGGTTAGGTTAACCCTTCTGGCCCGGGCTCGCCCTCCTAAGGATGTTGCTGAGATCCGGGCGATTTGGCCGAAAAATGTCTATGCCTAGGCTACCGTATCTTTTATTTTAACTGCTAGAAAATTCCCACGCATCTCTAAACGTACTGCGGTTTCCAATCTGTAGACTGGCATTGAGTAGAGCTCTAAGTCAACTGGTTCAGTTGTGATGACGATTTCCGTGGAGAGAGATTCGATACGATATTGACAATATCGGAGCTTTGCAGACACTAATTTTGTCATACCATACAACAACATTGATCCGACGTCTCCTTGATTTCGGAGGTGCGGTGTCGCAAAGACAGGCTTTGTTTACATGCGTCGGACGCACGGCTTTCAAAATACGCTTTATATGCGTTCAAGCTTACGGATTTTAAAAGGACACCCGGGCTGGAAGGGTTAATGAAAAAAAAAAAAAAATCTCACGAAAAAATTAAAAATTCCAAGATTTGTTTGTTTTCCCCCAGGGATATAAAAGGGTATGTTTAGGAGTAGTGGGCATACACATTATTTCCATTGTGTGTATTGTAATTCCATATTTAACCCCACTATCTTGTAGTTTGAAAGATCGTCTACACTTTGTTACACTTTGTTGTATTCCGTCCGTTAGTGACACAGTTGAGCTGGGGCTCCACTGCGACCAGGCAGCTCCCTTTCTTCCACTCTCCATTCTAGAAGTCGATTGGAGTTGGTGCTGGGGTATCCTGGTGTTGGTGGCCGGTCCGGTATTTTGGCCAGCCACATGTCCAAGTGTTTCTTGAAGGTGTCTGGAGACACCCCGGTCATGTTCCTGAGAGGGGCTGGTATACAGTTGAACAGTCTGGTTCCATTGTATGTAAAGCTGTGATGGATCAGGGATTTGATTTTTTGTGTTGATCCCGGCGTAGTCCTCACATAGCACAGCCTCCCTCGCCTTTGGTGTTGAGTCTCTTGGATGTTTGGATTTGGTACCTTTTTTTCCAAAATCTTCCAGACGTAGATGATGATGTATCTCTCCCTACGTCTTTGAAGTGAGTACAGCTGCAGCTCCTT
>JAGKTK010000514.1:46303-67198 GCA_018397895.1 Paralithodes camtschaticus | reverse complement strand
CCCCCTCAACATATTATTGTATCCAAAGGCAGTCAAAATAGACGGGAACATGATGGCAAAGGTCCGACGCCACTACGCGTAGTGTAAACAAGGCTGGCGGTACGCCCGCACTTAACATTCTTGCCGGGATCTCTTCTCACACTTAAGAACATAAGAACATCTTTCCAGTCCGACCATTTTGTTTCTCCTGGAGTTCATAACCTGTTGGATCTGGAACCAGGTTCTTCAGGATCTTCCACATATAGATGGCGTAGTATCTGTCTCGCCTTCTCTGCTGGGAGTACATCCTTCTTGAGCCGATCCCAGTAGCTAAAGTCCTTCATCCCCCTAATGTTTCTAGTGAAGGACCTCTGAACAGACTTAAGATCTTGTATGTACCCCTTTTTGTGTGGTGATCTAATTGACTACAGTAGTCACCCCTTCGGGGATCACGGCGTCAGGCAATAGATAGATAGATAGTCAAGAAAGGGTTGGACCAGACATCTCCAGAGAGTCAGCATTGTTTCTTGCTCCCTCAAGTTGAACGTCCGTAGGATCCATCCGGCCATTCCCTTAGCTTTTTTTGACAGCTGCAGAAATGTGGTGTTGAAATCGTCCAACAATTGCACACCTAAGCATCTCACATGTGGTTTGGGGGTTATCGTGGCCACCTTCAGTGAGCAATTGGCCGGCTCTGAGGTGGTGAAGATGCCCCAGTAGATACCTAAGACTGTCTCATATTTTTAAAGGACCCATATTGGGCCCGAATCAGATTTCAAGAAAGAGAGAGAATGCTTGACAAACCCAGTGGTTCCAACCAATAATAATTGATGTGTTCTTATAGGACAAACTAAAGAGAAAGATACTAGACTTATGTAAATAAATAAAATTATGATGTGTTAATAGAATAATAGTTATTCTTGATAGAGAAGGCTCCATGCCGATTAGCTATCAATAGTATAGGATCTGGTAGGACAGCAAATAGATACTAACATTAAAGTAAGAGGGGATAATTCTTAAATAGATAGCAACTATAAGGCTCAGGGGAATAAAGAATAGTTGCAATTAAATCAGCTTTAGTTTGAGAAATAGGTAAGGACACTAGCCCGTATGATCAACAAAATCTTTTTGTTATAAAGGAAACATTATCAATTATATTGTTTGAAGGAATATTCGGTCAGTTCCGTGGTAAGTGTTACGAGCATTAAGTCCAGGATAATATTGTAATCATAAAATATATGTAGAGGATTAAGCGGTGAATAATGTTCATGTAGGGGTTTTGAGATACTGATCATATTAAGCCATTTGCTGAGATATATTATTGAAATAGGTGGTATACGGACTTATTGGTAATAGGGTTAAGAGAATATATAATCTAAGTGTTCTAGATAGGGAGATCGAGGTCAAGTGTAGTAACGCCCTGGTCTTTTGAGTAAATATATTACCGTATATAGGGTTAAGAGAATATATAATTAAAAGTGTCATAATTATGTAGTAACGCCCTGGTCTCTTGAGTAGACATATTAGGGCCCGGTAAAGTTATATTATTTTGAAGTTTAGTTAGGAATATATCTCTAATTCTAGAGAGGGAAATAAAGGTCGGATTTATTAATGCTGGTCTCTTGAGTAGACACAGGGCCCGGTAAAACTATATACCGGTAATCTTTAATCTTGAAGACTAGTAACGTGCCTTTGGATCGAAGTCAAAGTGAGTCAATACCTGAATAGCGGGAACCCAAATAGGTGGTAATGGGAGCTCTCGAGTTCCAATGTACTAACCTATGGTGGGTCGACGAAATATTCAATCTGCGTATTGAACTCATTTCGGCCTGCACAGAGAAATAGTTACTAGGTTAGCATAAAGTTAGTAGTAAGTTTTATTAAATAAAGTATACAAACTTCTAAATGACTGTCGAATTATTCCCCACCTTAGTAGTATATTTAGAATAAGAAAATAAGTACTACACTGTAAATATTGATATAATATTGTGAATGTTTTTGACATTGCAGGTGTGGCAAAATGGCGGAGGAGCTTCTCTCCTTAAAATGGAACAACCACCAAGCACACTTTGTGGACATCCTCACTTTCCTGCGGGAACAGGTATATTATTATGTTCTCTCCACTAACCAACTTTACTCCTAAACTCGATTAATGAAAATAACATTATTAGTCCTATTGTGATATATGCTATAAACTGGTGTGTACTGTACTGTATATATAATCTGACTGATTGGTATAACCCTCTCCGACATATGACGCGATTTTTGAGCCTATTAGGGATACTTTAAAGCCTTTGTTACCATCAGGTTTATTTAGAAACCTTTAGTTTAGTTACTTCAACCTCTGCAGTTGTCTTTGCGTTAGCTGTGGGCAGAACACTAATTTTGGAGAGGTTATTATAAGAGTGAGAGAACTCTATTTCTTATTGCTAATCTGGCAACCTCTGCGTCATATGAGTCTGAAGGGGTTAAAGTATTCTTTAAATGTTTAAATTAAATTAAATTGAATTTGTCTTATAATTATGATCGAGTAAAATTGGTACAATAATTGCAATTTATGACTATTTATGTCTGAATTATTGGGAGTATACTGTATTTTGTTTAGTGTCCTTTGTGTAATATTTGTTTTTCTCTTTGAACAGGAAATCTTTGTGGATGCCACGCTGGCGTGCGGTGGGAAGCTCTACGCCGCCCACAAATTTGTTCTTAGTACCTGTAGTGACTATTTCAAGCAGATGTTCACCAAAAATCCTAGTAAACATCCTATAGTGTTCATGAAAGATGTTACGTCCCGTGATCTCGAAGCGCTTTTGGACTTCATGTATAATGGTGAAGTGAATGTTCCTCAGTCTAGTCTAGGATCTCTAATTAAAACTGCAGAAGGACTACAAATAAAGGGTTTAGCAGTGCCCGATGACCCCCCAGCCCCAAAAAGGGAACGGGACCGGGAAAAGCGTGAAAACCGGACTCAGCTCGATCATCACCACCACCACCACAGTCCCCCCGCCAAGCGGCCCAGACCACGGGAACGCTCCCCCCCACATTCTTCCCCCTCACAACCATCCCCACAAGTCCCTCCCACAGTGTCCAGATCTCGCTCCCCGCCTCCCCCAGTTACCCCCGTCGGCGCGTCTCAGATAAATATGCCCCCAGTCGAGGCCACTCTCGACGAGGACAGCAGAACCAGTATCCAGAGTGGTGTTAGTGGCCCTAGTGAACAGAATACCAGCACAACCCCTAGTCTAAGTTCAAAACAAACCAGTGGCAGCACAAGCAGTCAAGCGCAGCAACACAATCCGGATGACAGCACGCAACACCAAGACGCGCTGGGTCATGGCCATACAGGAGGGGAGGAGCCAGCGCCGGGACCCTCTGGCTTACATAAATCTCAGCAGCCTCAGCAGTCCAAAGAGGAGCCTGAGTTTGTAAGTTTATATAATGAGATTTTGTTTATCCCTTCTTATGTCTATTAGATTGTTGTACTGTGCATTGTTTCCATGATATTAAAAGGTATGACATTCTGTGTAGGGTAAAATGAGTTATTTTCGCTGCGAACGGTGGATTTTGCTGAATAAAATTGCCACTTAGAATATTATATTAACAGTTTGATTTGCTTTATCTATACATTTAGGTCTTCCGTAGAAGATACTGTGCCTATAATCGTTTTGTCAAAAAAATAATTGGGCCACAACACAGATTTTTAAAATCGTATACCTCACGGCGAAATTACCCCACACGGTGTAATTTCGCCGCAATTATTTTCACTCTTGAAATGAAAAGGGCTGATAGACTGCCTCTAAATGGCTAAATTGAGCTCTAATCTTCCTTTGGAGAATGGTAAAAAACAAAAGTTGCTACGTCAAGTGGTTTGCTCAGGAGGATGTGGTGACTAACTTCAATAATTATGTGCCGCCTAATCGTCATTTGTATTAACTCAACCATTTGTTTTAAAATAATTTGGTAAAAATCTCAATCTAAAAGCCATTTGTTTGCACGGTATCAAAAATGCATATAACCTTGTTAGGTCGGCATTCCTTGAAAACCTAAGCCCAACAGCAGCCGAATCAATCATCGATGCAATGTTTTTTGGGCTGTAGGCGTTTGAATTAGTATTATTGCTGTCGCTGCGAAATTACCCTATTTAACCATAGTTAAAGCAGCTGTTGCTCCAATAAATAATGCTGCAATATAACTTAGGTAGTCTGTTACTTGTGACTAGAATTGGGTGTACATTACTACATGAGCAAGTTAATCTGGTTCCCAAGCAAACTAATTGCACACATCGTCGTTAAATGCGTCGGAAGCTTTAAAATTAAGTGAAAATATATGATAAAAGGGTTCACTCTTATACTTACGACAGATGACCTTAATTCGTCTACCAAAGATATTTGAACTCTGAAAGGAAATTTTAAGTAATCCCAGAGTCAAACCTCAATATCTGAATGTGTTTTTGTTTGCCATAGTTGTCGTGCAAGCACTAGAGTTCGCAGTAAATTTGTTGGAAAATGGTATTTTAGAAAACAAAGGGACAATGATTTAAATTTGAAAATCACTAATATTGATACTGTACTACCTTGTAGGCTACTCTTGCCATTAAAGTCACGGCCAACCTTATCTATTCCTTATGCACGACCTACCCTAACCCCATACACCCCAGATACACACAGCCTCTTACGCAGACGACAAAGCACTCGCATGTGCACATAGAGAGCCAAACCGAGCCGCACAACTCCATCCGTACCTCACCACACTACACGACTGGTTCACCGCAGACTCAAACTAGCCCCAGCCAAATCTACAGTGACCCTTCTCACAAACTGGATAGTAGAACATAGACATATCCCTCACCTCACCTTAAACAGCATTTTTTGCTAATATAAAAAAACAAACTGACACCAGGACTAAACACCCTCAAGTCACTTGCCTACACAACATTTGGACATAACATAGAAACTACCACCACAATATACAAACAATATACAGTATATGTTCAGTGATGGAATATGCTAGCCCTGTTTGGGCCTCTAACCTCTCTGAAACACATCATAACACCTTACAGACCATACAGAACAAGCCCTCAAAATAATCACTGGCTGCTCAGCTACCACACCTACGAACCACCTACACCAGGAAACCAAAGTCCTCAAAATCATGATCACCTTGATATGAGAGGCACACAATTTCTCGCCGCAGCCTCAACAAACCAACACCACCCACTACACTACATGGCAGAACTTCCACACACACCAAGAAACACCTAGCACTCGTTATCATCCACAAATATTGTCTTCACTCCCCCCTTGCCCTCCCCCAGCCAGCCTCCTGAAGCATATCCATGCTCAAATCACACACCGATCCATCCAGTCACTCAAAGACAGCACTGTGCTACATGCACGGCCCCCTGAAGTCCATCCCTCAGAAACCCTTTCCCGTGAGGTAGGGATGTACCGATACCAATATTTGGCCGATACCTATACTTTTTTCTAGAACATTCAATTGTGAATGTAAGTAGGATATAGAAATACAGTAGGCCTAGTCTCATAATCGTATATTTTAAATCTTGACCTCATTGACACCCATGACATTTACTTAAGTCAGTCAATAGCCAATTCTAAAGTGACTGAGTCCCTAAAGAGGGAAAGGATTGATCAACAAATTATAAAAGAGGGGAAAATACAGAACGTAGATACAGTTCAACCCCCGGCACCCGGTTGGGATCTGAGGAGCCCAAAACAAACAAACTGTGGAGACTTGATGGGCTCATGAGCTCCATAAGCTTGAAAGCCTATTAAGCGTGTTTTGAAAGCGTCCGACGCATGTAAACACAGCCGGTCGGAGCGACGTGCACCGTCAAGAACAAGAAGGAGAAGTTGCACTTTTGTTGTTATTGTTTTGGAGAATAAGAATTAGTCTTGTTATTGTTCGATTATTGCTAATATCGCCTCAAAACTCCACGGAAATCGTCATCACAACTGAACCAGTTTACCTAAAGAGCTCTACTCAACGCCAGTCTACAGATACGAAACGGGGCTACGTTTTGAGATGTGTTTGAATTCTCTAGTAGTTAAAATAACAAAGATAGGGCTAGCCTGTTACAACGTTTTTCGGCCAGATCCCGGATAGAAGGCGAGACAAGTCTGTGAGGGTTAAAATATCGGCCAATATTTCACCGATACCGATACCCCTAAAACAGGCCGATACCACCGATACATCGGTACATCCCTACCGTGAGGACATAATTCACCTGGCTAGGCTGCAATGTGGGCACCATCCAGCCCTTCTGAGTTATCAGAAGAGGCTGGATGACTCCGTCCAGGTCACCAACAGCTCAGGACTGTTCGGCCAGGCAGCCTAGGGAACGACTACTACTCCTTATTCAGTGACTACAGAGTCGATAAAAATAAAACTTTTTCAGGAAAGTAAAAGAACCTTGTATTTTTTCTGGTGGCGCAATCCCCTGTCGTCTATCTGCCACAGAACACCACCACCAATCATTTATCGTATTCCTCATTTTCATTAGTGACACGTGCTAACTCATCTGGTAACCTACCCTGGTTCATATGCTATTTAGTTTTTTCACTGTATTGTTCCTATAGGATTATTTAAATGACAAAAACTGAAAAAATGCCTGGAAATTTAGCATTAATAACTTTCAGTACTCCCATGAACAGTGCCACTTGAGGGATCACAGTATTTACCTAATTGTACAGTAGGATCCCGCATAGAACGAAAAATTGGTTGATAAACGAGGTCGTTCTATGTGAAACAGACAATAGTGATGTCACAATACGCAAGTACGTCACATCACGAGACGTTCTGTACGATATGTTGGTGCTCTATATGAGAACTCCTTGGATTTGCCCTACTTTGACGGCGGAATCGCTCTATATGATCACATTCGTTCTTAACGAAAATTTTGAAATAATATTTTCGGTCGTTCGCTCTATAGGGGAAACGTCCTATAGAACACGTTCTATGCGGGACCCTACTGTATATCCATGATAGCATGGCATAAACTGCGAGTGTCCCATGACAGTTCTCTACCGGGAGTTGCTAATCTTATGAACGAAGGCAGTACTGTAAAATTACCTAATTTCGGACATTTCACGAAGATATGTAATTAGTCGAGGTTATGGGAAGATGGTTCATTATATGCAAATAATAATTATATGGGTAGTTAAGGTAATCTTTAAAGATTATTATGTAGGCCTATAACTCCAATGGAACTAGGTTGAATATGTGTGGGTGAAAATAAATTCATGAATTGGATGGAAAAAAAAGGAAGTACAGTATTGTTTTACCCTACAAAAGAGTGTTTGCACAGGACAAACAATTGTAGTTGTAAGAACTTGGGTAGTATGATAATACAGTATAAAGAAAAGTGTTGTCAGTATTACCCAATAAACTATTTTACAAAACACTAATGTATAATCTTGCTGTGACTTTAAATGAACATTTCTATGTTGTACACTAATTATTCCAAACTAACGGGTGGATGGGACTCGTTAGCTTTGGTCGGCAACCCATCTAGGGGAGACAACCTTACAAAAATCCGGGTGGATGGGACTCGTCAGCCTTGGTCGGCAACCTGTCTAGGGGAGTAAACCTAATACAAATTGGTACTGCTTACATAAGGGTGAAGCAGGTTAGTGGATGGACTAGCCGAACACTTCTGTAGAAAAATAATGCTAAAAAGATACATAGAGGGCCTCGGGGTCGGACGGGTCCTAAATTGAGTGGTCAATCCTGTAAGTCCTTCAGTAAACTGGCATGGGTTGTCCCTCTTGCAGGGGATAGGTCCACTTTGGGGCCTTCTGTGTATGGCCACCCTCAGTAAGGGGAGTAAGGCGTCCGGCAATAGATAGATGGATAGATTCCAAACTTCGGAAATACAAATTAATTAATCCAAACTTCAGACATTCATAATTATTAATAAATAAATGAAAAACTGATGCTAAATTTATAAAGGATAAAGATGCCTAAAACAGCAGATTCAAAGAGAAACTATACTACAGTACTAGTTTGTGCAAAACATCAATTGAAAAGGCAAAACATGACATTGAAAATAAGAGTATGAGTGTGCGTGAAGCAGCAGAAAAATGGAACTGGTGTGTGTGTGTGTGCACGCTACAAAAGGCAGTGTATCACAAACACTTTCCGAGAACTTTTGATAATCTAGTTTTATATCGCAATGTTTCGGGGTAGCTATGTAAAACTAGAATGAGAGTAGATTAAGTTAGTTGCCTGGATTCTGGTAAAACTTAAAATTTGAAGTTGTTAGACCATAATTACCCTTAAAATATTGTAAATATGCTTGTGTTACACCACATTAGTGTGAGCGTCCCTCCACAGCATGTGCCTGTGTATGTGTTTGTTGATCTGTGTGCGAGTTAGTGGGTGTGTGGGTATCAGTAGGACCAATAGTAGGATGTGTAATATTGTTATTACTGTAACGATACAGTAAGCATAAGCTAGGTTATTAAGGTAGCAAATTGATATTAAGGGAAGTTATGTGTTGGGAGTAGGAGCCTAGTTCTTATAGTTTGGGGAACTGTATATGCGATATATTTTTATTTTTATTTTCGGTCTAAATAAGTTTGTGAAGTCTTTGTTGCTGTGAATAGTCTTATTGCATTCATAACCAGAAAATCTCACTGCAATATAATATAATGTCTATATATACTGTGATCTTAATTTATGAGCCAAAAAAAAATATATATATATTATTGGCTATTTTTTTTAAACCTGTGTATAACTCAACACAGAATGTCCAATTTTATTTCAATTTATGTTTTAAAACCCTCCAAAATGTCCGAAGCCTGGTGCTGTTAGCTGTACTGTTTAACCCTCTCACCACGGATGGGCTCTTAAACGCCCATAAAAAAGCACATACCAGGAACCCGGAAGGACTCTTGAACACCCCTGTAGTGAAAGCCTGTGAGCTTCGTGTGCGTGGCGTCGGTCCGACGCATGTAAACAACAGCCGGCTGGACCGACGCCCCGCATCCCCGGCCACAAGAAGGAGAGCGTCGCTTGTTCTTGTGTGCCTGTATGTTGTTGTTAAGTATCGAATAGTAGTGTAAAGTGGCTGTTTTGACCATAAAGTTATCTCCAATGAAATCATCATCACAGCTCAACCAGTTGACTTAGAGAGCTCTACTTAATGCCATTCTACAGGTAAATAACACAGCTACGCTTGGGGATGCGCGGGAATGCGGGAATAAGTCTGATTAACGAATATACGGTAGCCTAGCCTAGACGTTTTTCGGCCAAAACACCCGGTTTTCGAGGAATATATATATAATACATAGCCGGTGCTGGAGGGTTAAAGGGACAATACATAAGTGTCCAATGTTAGGAAAAGTAGTCCGAAGTTAGAATATTTGTCCAAATTTCGGACGCTGTAAAAACTTTGTTTCTATGACACACAAATTTAACCCATCAGACCCGGAAGGGCTCTTAAACACCTATAAAAAAAACACCCGAGCTACCCGGAAGGGCTCTTAAACACCCATGAGCTCAAAGCCTGTAAGCTTGGTGTGCGAGGCGTACGTCCGACGTATGTAAACAACAGCCGGCTGGACCGACGCCCCGCATCTCCGGCCACAAGGAGTGCGTCGCTTGTTCGTGTGTGCCTGTATGTTATTGTTAAGTATCGAAAAGTAGTGTTAAGTGGCTGTTTTTGCCGTAAAGTTATCTCCAATTAAATCATCACAACTGAACCAGTTGACTTAGAGAGCTCTACTTAACGCCATTCTACAGGTACGAAACACATCTACGCTTGGGGATGCGGAAGCAAGCCAAATAACAAAGATGCGGTAGCCTAGGCGTAGACGTTTTTCGGCCAAAACCCCCAGATTTCGGGGAATATATATATAATACATAGCCGGGGCTGGATTGTTAATGCCAATTTTTTTTTTGTGTTTTTTTTTGTTTTTTTTTCTCTCTCATGTGGGTGCATTAGGTACTGTCCCTAGCTACTGTACACAATGGCACTAACATGGATCAATTTGTACCATTCTACACAGAGTTATTTTATGAAAACCTAACAAAATGTCCGAAGTTAGGTAGTTTTCCGGTACACTGGTTGCCATGAAACATAACTTCAGAAGTACAGTATGGCATTTTTCACGGTTAGGTATCTTCATCCCCGACGGAGTTAAGTAATGTAATTACTATAATAATTATATATATATTTTCATTCACCTCAATAATTAGATGAATGCTTATTCATTCTCCTGACAACCACCCCATTTTTTCCATCTACTGTACAGGTATATTATTCTGCAAGATTGCGAATTTAAGAAATTCTTTCAACATATTACAATGAATTTCCCATGCGACTCCAGCTTTAGTTATACAGTACCATATGCTACACTGCTACTTATATCAATAATTTTTTTTTTTTTTACAGTTTCCTACCATTTTCTATGCATATTAATTTTTATAGAATTTAAGAATGATAATTTTCAGCCTAGTCAATTCTAACTGTGAGCACAATTTTGTTTCTACAGGAAATAAAACAGGAGGATGTGGTTGAACTGGGGGAGGATGATGAGGGTGATTGGGGTGTGGAAGGTGATGGGGGAGGGGGTGAGTCGTCCCTAGGGACTGACAACCCCCCTAACTTCCCCGAGGTGATGTTGCCGCACTCTGATGGCACCATGCCGCCCACCGGGGACCCAGCGATGGTGAGTGTTCCATTATCAGTATTTTTAACAGTTACGTGCCCACAGGAACCAAACATTACGAAACATACACACCTACATTGTTTACACTTTAGTTTTCCGCCTTCAGTTGTAAGGGATGTGTGTGTGTGAGAGCGAGAGAGAGAGATGAAATTAGTAAGTTGATAGGAATAGCTAATACTGTAATACCGGTACTTGTTGAAATATTACAAATACTAGTACTGTATATATATATATATATATTGCAAATTTTGACAACTGTGATTTAGAAATGAAATATTTTATTAGATAATGGAGAAGGGGTATTCTAGGATAGCTACAAAGTTAGGTGATCAGTATCGCTTATGGTGGGAACTTAGGGTCAAGTCATTGGAGAAGGGGAATTAGTCAATACAAATTATAAAAATATACACATTTATCTCGAAGGGAGGTCTTGGGGATATTTTAGTGTTAACCCTTCATTAACCCTTAAAGAGCGGCGCTCGACTTAAGTCGTGCACCAATTTGCAGCAAGTTAGGAGCATTATTAAGGCTTTTAAAGGGTTAAAATCGAGTGCAAATGGCCGGGAGCGCAGCAGGCCACTCGTCCGACACCCAGGGCTTACCGCCACCCACTGACTCACGCTCCCTGTGTTCTCAAGAGGCCGGCAGTGTAGCCAGTAGTGAGCATAGCTGGGAAAAATATACCGCTATACGCTAAACTCCCATGTTGGTGGCACCACTGCATGAGAACCACGAGTGCTACGTAGCTCGTTCTGGTCTCATTTTGAAGCTTTTAGCGCCTAGTTTTTTGCTGAATACATTTCTTTTCATGCAGATACTTGATTGATCATTCAGGAGGGCCTGAATATGCCCAAAATAGCCCAAAACACCCCGCTAGACAAGGGTTAATAATGATATTAAGGGGGAAGACCAATAATTCTGTAAATCTAATAACGAGAAGAAAAACAATGCAAATCAAAACACACAGAGATGATATAGAGAGCAGAGATAAACAAGTTAACCAACAAAAGACAAACGGAAGAAGAGCGGGAAAAAACTTGTATTCGCATCAAAACTATATAGTACTTTATGGAGGGTAAATACAGTTAGCTCTATCTTAGCTTTTGTACCAGGTTATTGTCTAAACAACTGTACTTCTAAAAATTTCTGACTCCCTTTTAACCCACTGAGTTCCAGCGACGCACTGTTTGCATCGGCAATGTATTTTTCTGCCAACCCCAGCGTCACATACGTTGCGTCACTGTTAATTACTCCGGTCCTATGGCACCTAGAGGGCTCAGATTTGTATGGGAACTGTGTAAGTATCCCACGCAACAATGCTGATGGTTGAAAACTCAAAGTCCAACCGCGTGCCGCAAAAACCTGTGTTTTCCTACCTATTTCCCCATGTTAATTCAGACTTTCGGGCGCACCGTAGAACCCCTTAATGACCTAGGGGATCGTTTTTTTTGTGGGTTTTCCTTCATTCCTAACCCATTCCTGGTGTTTTCTGGAAAAAACTTTTTCAAAACCTGCCGGTCCTGGGTGGTACATTTATTATTAACTAGCTGGGGCTCAGTGGGTTAACAACATAAAACTTAAGAATTTCAGCTACCCTTAAAACTAGTCAAACATTGACAAATTACAACATTTGAAATTAACCAAAAACATACGGTACTGTTTACTTCTAGTAAAGTATTCCTAATATTTAAATATAATTTGGCAGTAAAATGTAAGTCCCGCTAATATCTAAATTGAAAGTGATCAGCTAAAGATGCACACTTGAATGAAACAAGATACAGTACTACTTTTAATACATTTTGTTGGAAAAGTCTATGAATAAAAGTTCTTACCAGGTTATCAAGACAAAGTGGCATGTAGTATCGCGCCTTTTGCATTACAATTTACCTTGGATATTAGTAAATTATTGGTGAACAAACATTGGAGTTACTCAAAACAATGTACGGTAATGTCTCCGAAGTCATATGATCCATACACATAGAAACATTTAATGATTAATACAGTAGTGGTGTGTAATGTGCAGTTGTATAATGAGACAATTTGGTATGAATGAAATCTAGCTGTGTAAATGTTGTGTTCTGTATTTATGAATGGAAACACACATCCCTTACTAAACTCTTCTAGCTGTGTAACTGTATTGAAACACATCCCTTGCTAAACTCTTCTAGCTATGTAAATGTTATGTACAGTATTTATGAATGGAAACAAGCATCCCTTGTAAATATATTCTCTAATAACCGTAGTAAATAGATGAAGTACTGATCCTTCAAACAAGTCATCAGTTTATGAACAATTATTTGCTTAGTTATTATCTTGCTGTATGGTGACCTACGGTGCAATGGTTAGCACATTCGTCTCTCAACCGAAAGTTCCCGGGTAGGGGATACAGATAGCAGTAATGAGGAACTTGAAGTCGTAGGGAAATAATAAGCTAGATAATTATGCAGTAGCCCCTGTGTAGCTACATCGGTAACTCACCCACCACAGGCTCCAAAGGGCAAAAACATAGTAATAAAGTGCTGTGGCAGTGCACAGCCTAGCATACACAATCAATACTTCTCGTTATGCTGTTGTATGAGCAACACAGCTAGGAGGCTATATTGTTTTTATTAGTTTTTCAAGTTCACAATAGTAATTAACTTACTGTACTTTACATGAACATATCAGATATCGGAACCTCAACAATTGGCATATGAGAGTTTAGCATCAAAACACGAGAGTTGGCAATCAATAAAAGTGTGATTAATACCAATGTTTATTGGTTTGTACATTACTATAGTCTATATACTGTTACTGGACCTGAATTCTAGACCCCTAACCCTGCAACTCAAGGAGGACTGGAGTAAATGGACTTTAAATGTCCACAGCTACTAGTTGAATCAAATGATGGAAATATCGATTGATTGCTCTTGTCCTTTTTAAGTTGCAAGAGGTTTGGGGTCAAGATTTCTGGCTTAGTGTATTTAGACTTTCGATATGTAACATTTAGAAAGTTACTTTGGATTCAGTTAATTTATAATGTTAACGTTGCTTGTTAAATATAATATAATACATTACTATCACTACAAATTTGGTGATCGTTATTTATTTTTCTCATAATACATATTTGTTTTTCATTTAGATAACAAGTTTACTGGTAGTGGCATGTGCTTACCATTTGAGGACTAATATTCTGACTATTCATAACTTGGTTCTAAACTCATGTGGCCATTTACACAACCATACATTCTATCTATATCTACTGTATATACTCAGGCACATACTTATTTTGTTTTCTTTTATTTTATTTTTTTTATTTTTTAAATATTAGCCTACCTCCTACAATACCACTACCCATCCCCATTATAACAGGGTGTCAAATCGGAGCAATGTTCTTGGTAGACTTGAATGAATATGAGAAGGAATACAAGAAAATGAATATATAATAGCATTGTTTTGGCCATTTCATCACTTCGTATGACATAATTTGAACTATAGTCCATAATTTTAATTTAGCATATACAATAATAATGACTAAAAAAGATGGACTCTGCTCTTGCTTGACACCCTGCCTTATAAATCTATCTTATCTTACACTACTCTGATCTATTGCTTCAACATTTCCTTTAATTTTAGAATTTGAGTTTGATCCCAATATAACTATGCACAACTTTCATGTGTGTGTATTTTATATCAAGTAAACTTATAGATTCTGACAAAGGGTTGTTATTGTTCAAATATTTGTAATATTATACATTGTTAATTTGGGCCCTGCATATTGTTTATTGTATTAATATGCTTTAGTTATTACAATAAAGTCCATAATCGGTTTTTGTAGGTTGAAACTAAGTCATATTAATATTATACTGTACCTGTGTTAAAAGTTCACACACATCTTATTATAATGTAAAACTTGCAAAATAAACAAACCAAAACTGGGATGACGCTTATTAAAATATAATTTTGAAATAAAAGAACACAATCCACCACATAGGGTGTACACTTACCATTCATTCTCTCTTGGCTATCATATACACATACACACATTCCATATTGTCTAACCCTCTGCTTGTTCTTTATCATTCCTCTTGGCTTTCATATACACACACACACACACACACATATTCCATATTGTATAACCTTTAGCTTGTTCTTCTTTATAATTTTGTCTTCACTATCACACACACTCACACATTCCACTATTGATAAACACAACAATAGGCACGTTGAACTTGCAGGTAAGGCAACACTTCTTGGTTCCCGTGGGCACATCTTGACCTCTCCTCTATTGTTGACCCCCCTCGTGCCCTGTGTCACCTTTATCCACGGTGCTTTGAATAAAATGTTTGATCTCTACTGTCATTTTTGAGTACCATTGATATTTAGTTTGACCTCTGATGTCATTTTTGAGTACCATTTATTTTAATTTAATGAATCACGTTAATCAGACTATGATTTTTGAGTTTTTGCATTTTCTGAATATTTTAAATGTAATTACTAATACTGGATTGTGGTCTCATCTTATCCAAACTTATATAAGGCACAATATTAGCTTTTGTAATGTTATACTTCTATTACCATTCAGCTAGTAGATCTGTGCAATCTTGACATCAGATATGCATTTTAAGCACCAATATAATTTTAATTTCCATGGGGCACAAGGAGCTTGTATTTATTATAATTATTATTAATATGTTTTTAGAATATATTACTGTACTGGTACTTGCCTTATCACTTTAGTTCAAAACAGTAATTTCATTTGCACTTTTCAATAACTTTAGTTAATTATAAATTTGCATAGTAGAGGAGGAGTCAATATATTTTTTTAGCAAATTACTCTAGCCATTGTTCATACCTTTTTAAATGTAGTTTACTCTAAGCAAGTGTGTTTGTTATGGTTCTTTAACATTTGTTGCAATGGAATTTTGAAAGAACGGCAAAATAGAGTAATTTGCATGCATATTACTGTAATTTATATTGTTATGTATTTGATGAGAAAGAACTTCATTTCTGGGCATTGTGACATAATTGAAAATTATGGCATAATTGAATTGAAAAGTTTAAAGGGAGTTCAGTTTATGCATAATTGACTTGTGAACTACTGGTATAGAGAATGTTGTCAGTGAATTGTATCCTATGCTTTGTATACACAAGTTTTATTCAATACTGTATTTGAAAATTAAATATGAATTCCTGTATATACAGTATATTTGTTCTGAAAATGTTGTTAAGACAATGAGATGAAGTATAGTAGCTATTTTTAAATGAATTTCATAATTTCTATTTGACCTAGAGGTGAAGTTTTGGTCTCAACTGTGAATGTGTATTTGTAGCTGGTGCAGGGATTAAGTGATGGCATTATGATAATACGGACTCCCAAAGTCCTGATGTTATCCGAGGTGCAAACTGTCTGAGCCTGGAGGATGACTGGTATATCCTCTGTAAGGCAACTCTCCCGTAGTGACATAAGGTAGCTAGGTAGGGTTGGTAGGGACCGTTGTTTCAACGCGATTGTCTGTTGGGCCTGGGACGGGGGAAGGGCAGGATGGGGGAGTGGACGCCATGGGGAAAGCCAGGGCTGGAACCACCCTAGCAGAGAGTGACCTGACACAAGTCTCTCTCCTTTTCCAGTTGTTGGGCCCATTTTCCTCAGTGGCGGCTGCTCCCCTCTCTCCTGCGAGCCACGTCCCACTCCCGGTACCCCGCCAGCAAGGTTCTCACGCTCTGTTCGGTGCGTTGGCTGCCAGACTAGGTGCCCCTCCTTCCTCCTCCTCCTCCTCCTCTCCTCCTGCATCCTCACCTCTGATTGGCAGCGACTTGGGTGGCGGAATATACCGCTCTAACATGGCATGCCGGGGCCGCTACCGTCAGGACAGGATCAGAACCCAGATAAATCTGGTGAAAGCAGAGGCAGCTTCATTAGAGTCATTACTGGAGTCAGGCATGTTGGGAGAGACTGAAGCTGCCCGAGTTCAGGTCAAAGTCGTCAGCAAGAGGAATGAGGTTGACGAACTACAGAAAGAATTAGAGCGCCTTATAAGTGGGCAGCTACGTCAGCGCAAGTTCAGGGAGAAGATGAAACAAAAGATGAGTGCAGCAGCAGCAGCTATACAAGAGGGACAGTTTAAAGGGGCTGAGTGGTGCTGATGTTCCTTTGTCAGGGTGTTGAGGTGTCACAGTGGTTGTGCTAGCCAATAGTGTGTCATATTAGCTATCAGTTGCTTTAGTAGTGTGTGGTTGGGTTAGATTGCTTTTAGTGTTGCCAGCTAGTCATTAACAGTCTTAACATGTGCCAAGAGTGTATACTGATACATTACAGTATAATATGCTCAACACGTCAAAGTACATTCAATTGTGACTTGGTGCCACATTTCGTCTTTCTTCTCTCTAATATATGTTCTGTCTATTTAATAATTATTGAGTCCACTTTGTTGTGGTGATGGCCATATTTTTGTTTCTAATATATATTAACATAGATGAAATAAAGCTTATATTAACATTTTGCAAGGTTCATATATATATAAATTGTATACAACATACAACAGTATGTTATTTTTTTTAAAGAAATTCAGGTGCAATTTTGCATATAAGTTTGCAAGAATAAGAGGTGCAGTGTGAGTGTCCTGTGAGTGGTGGTGTGGCTTAAATGTGATGATCTGAGCCTGATATATTTTACCAGGGCTGGGTACATGGTGGTGGTATACATTGATGGTTATGGTGGTGGTGGTAGTGATGGTGGGTGAAGGCAGCCTACAGATCAGAGAGTGATTGTGGTGTTCCTTCATTTGCAGAGGGCGACCTATGGGGCAGTGGTAGGCGAGTTTGCGCGCATGAGCGGGCCAGGTGGTGGTGGTGTGGAGCCCCGGCTGGCGGGTGGGGGGGTTACTCCCGCCCCGCAGCCCTGCCCCTCAGTAACCACGCCATCTGTTCATAACCGTCAAAATCCTTATATATCAGGCCAAGAATGGCGGCCATACTCTTGTCGATATTGCTATAAGAAATTTAAACGTAAGGATCATTTAACTGATCATGAAAGACTTCACACTGGTGAACGCCCCTACCACTGCCAACATTGTGGCCGCGGGTTTGCTCAAAGAAGTAATTGTAGGAACCACGCTGTGCGTTGTCCTGCTGCCACCAATCTCTTGTGAACCATGCCTTATCACATCACTTCACTATTATACAAACCTAAGTGCTCTGATCCACACATTTATTGACTACATTTGAAACTCATATTTTGTGTTGATATATTAAAAGAGGATTTAGTTATGTATCTTTTATTTCTCCTTGAAATTTCTCCTCATGAAAAGATTAGCTTCCATTTTTTGTTTTTTGTATATATACCTGTACAATATACTGTACATACAATTGTATATATACCTGTACAATATACTGTACATACAATTGTATATATACCTGTACAATATACTGTACATACAATTGAAATCTTGATACTTGAAGTACGTCTTTTGGAGATTTTCATAATTTGCAGTAGTATCTACCTCATATAATATGTGTGCTGGGTTACTTGGAAATATGGTTATTGACAAAGTGAGTATCTGGTTACACTATTCTAATCATTACCCTTCTTATCAACTTATCTTTTAACTTTTGTATTTATCTTTTATTCTCATATAGTAATTGCTTATGCTATCTTCCCAAATTCTGTGAATTCATATGCTTTTTTTATATAACTTGCTCATGTAGTAATGTACACCCTATGTGGTGGATTGTGTTCTTTTATTTAATAATTTTCATTTTAGTAAGCGTTGTTTCCACATAGCGATTTTGATAATTTAATTTGACTTTATATTGTCCTTGTCCCAATTTTGGTTTGTTTAGTTTGCAAGTTTTACATTTTAATTAAAATACAGTCCTATTTAGCAAATTAAATTACTATGATGACCTACAATACTGTATACACCTATAGTATATATACTGCAGTACAATGGTAGTCTTTTCATTAACATTGTGGCATGCACTGTACGGTAGAGTTTATGATTTTGAGAACAATTGTAATAGAAAAAAAAAAAAAAAAATGTATACTGTGTAATTAAGAAACTCTACAACATCACTGAAATATCTGCCAAACGATAACAATATTCTCAACATTATGCATTGAAAAGTACAATTTGTGTAACAAAATAAATGAGAAATGCATAAATAATAGGAAGTGTAATAGGGAGACCAGGAAAACCACACAAGTTTCAATAGTTTACGTTAGTTGGTATGAGAAAGATTTTATTTTGTCAATGTTGCATTGATATTATTTTTTATTTAACTTATCAAGTCCGGTACAAAACAGTTTACCGCTGAGAGGGAATTAAATGGCATGAATGAAAAAATAATTCAAATTCTAATTTGCACAAAATATATGGTTACTGTGGGAAGAATATTAAATTTACCATGAGAACGACTTCATTAATTATTATTTCAAAGTTCCGCAGTTCTGGTTGTTAAGACGGCCACAGTCACGTTACTGTTCTTGTTTGGATAAAAGATAGTTAACACTAGCTTTTGATATACTGAGATTAACCCATTCAATCAGATAACTATTTTATATTAGAGTATATTATATTAACCCTCAGACATATGACTCGATTTTGAGCCTATTAGGGATACTTTAAAGCTTTTGTTACCATTAGGGGTATTTAGAAACCTTTAGTTTAGTTACTTCAACCTCTGCAGTTGTCTTTGAGTTAGCTGTGGGCAGAAAACTAATTTTGGAGAGGTAATTATAAGAGTGAGATAACTATTTCTTATTGCTAATCTGGCAACCTCTGCGTCATATGAGCGTGAAAGGGTTAAGCATCTTAGGATTGAAAAGTTATATTCTTATCTCAATCTAATAAATTATTCCTAAGTTCGTAAAATTGTCTGGTGATAACGAAAATATAATTGAGAAACGAGTCATCTGATTGAAAGGGTCAACACTTTCAGTATAGCATGAAACCATGAATTATTCAATTTTGCTCTCATTAGATGACTATTTAAAATTTTAAGTACTTGTGGAATTTTGAGGATTGATTTATTTTTTTACCCCTTTGAAATTCTACAGATTCTTCGAAAGCCGCATGAAATAGCCTAATGATAATCAGAATAAAATGCAAAATACAATACGTACAATAAGATGATCCTTATTGAAACTGAATTTGAATGGAGATATTATTTTTTTAATTATTATGGGATGGAGATGAACTGCTTGAGGAGTATGTGTAGAGTGACGCATAGAGACAGATTGAGGAATGAAATATGTACGTAGGTGAGTGGGACAGCAGGAAGCCTTGTCGTCCAGATTGGACAGAAGGGTGCTGTGCTAGTATAGACATGTTGAGCGAATGGGAGATTAATTAAAATATAAAACTTGAAAACTAACTCAAAAGTTACTGTTCAAATTAATATAACGAACTCATTAAAATTAAAAACTATCGAAACGACAACACTAAATAAAATCTATATGCGGAAAAATGCTTTTAAATTTATCGGAAATCATAACTCTGAAAATTCAAAATAACAAACTTATAATATCCATTTATCTGTACACCACTACACGAAACAGTAGGTGAAAGGCTTACAAAGAGTATGTGGATCAGAATTACAAGGGGAGGTAGAGGGAGAGGAAGACCTCGGTTGAAATGGAGAGATAGTGTAGTACAAGCATTGGAAGGTAGAGGGATGACTGTAGAACTGACAAGAGAAATGGTAATGAATATGAATGAATGCATGGAGAATTCTTGTGAATATATGAGTGATAACGTGGTCGTTGGGAGAGGAGGTCAGGCGCCAGTTGGACTAGATAATAGTATATCATGCACCTGGCCCGGGGAGCCGGTGTATATATGAATTGTCATACCTGGATGTGAGGTGGGCGGGCTTCGTGGTGGTAAGCTTCGCTGCATGTCTGCCTGCTGAGACCGGAACCTCTCCGGGAGCTCTGGGACCAGGGGAGTGCTGGAGGCCCTTCGTGATCCTGGGTCTCTCTGTCTTCTGGGCGACCTAGATGTGTGTGATTCTTTATGTTGTGTTGTCCCTGTTCGGAAGTGAAGACCGTTTTACCAATAATGAATAAAGAAACCTAAGTAAAAAAGAGAGAATAGGTATTAGCTAACAAGAAACATCTATGGTAGGGTAGACTAATATATTTGTACTCGATGGTTCAATTAGTATGTATAACATTATTACAGATAAATGGATAGAAGATTATGATAAATTTAGTGTCAAAATGTGCCTCAGCTATTATATACCG
>JAGKTK010000514.1:22134-36356 GCA_018397895.1 Paralithodes camtschaticus | reverse complement strand
TTAACCCAGTGAGACCCAGCGTCGCACGTGATGCGTCGGCAGTGTTTGATCACCAACTCCCAGCGACGCATCACGTGCGTCCGACATATTAAAATCAGTTACGTGGCTCGTAAGGTAGGAAATGGTGGGAGAATAGGAGGGGGAGGTACCGTAGTGTGTGTGGGAGCCGGGCCGGTAGGTGTGAGCGGGCCAAGACAGCCGCGCGGCTGGTGGTGGTGGGCTTAGTGGGGATACTTTACACCCTTAGTTCACCGCCACTTTGAACCTTCATTACTCCGGTCGTATGGGAGCTAGAGGCTTGAGATTTATGTGAGACACTCCTTAGGATGTATGCCGTACAATACCATACTCAGTTTTCACCCTAGTGCTCCCGGGCGGGTGGTCATGCGGGGGAGACAAACTTTCGACCCCCCCAAATGACCAAGGTGAGTTTTTTTTTAGTTTTTTCTTCATTTCTCACCATTCTCTTCCATTTTGGCTCAACACATTTTTTAGAGGGCCCCCCCAAAAAAAAAACTGGGGTGAACAAAATATTATAACTAGCCGGGGCTCAACGGGTTAATCACCACTATTTCGCCCACAAAAAGCCAGACAACAATACATTTAGCCAACAGTAAGGTGTGATTAAGCAAATGGCTCACAAGGGTACTGTCTATCATGGACAAGTTTGATGTATTGAGTGGGAGCGTAAGGGCTGTGACGTCAATACATGGCCGCCGATGTGATTATCGAGATTCGCTCTGGGAAATTGTTTGTTGCTCGAAATAATCGGTAAATGAATGAAATGGTATAGTTTGCATAGGGTCACCAACATGCTAAAATACTAAGTCTAAGCACACTGAATGCGGGTGTCTTCTGTAAATGCAAGCTTATGTAATTACTGTATGTTGGATATATAGAGTAAAGAAGGCACATAAAACTGAGGTTCAGGAATTAGAAGAGGTTACATTTTTAATAATATTTGAGAATATCCTTATTTAAATACTGGAAAATGAACAATATTAAATATCTGAGAGAAAAATACTAGGAAGGAGGGTGATTAGAGAGCATGGTAGTATTTTGAAAGGTATGTTCTGTCAGGAAGCAAAAGTCACTTGAAAACAGTGCTGCTCAACAATTTTGTAAATAATTGAGGGATGATTACCCATGAGAAATGTTGTCTCCTAACAAATATAATTGATAATGAGCTATTTAAGAGAAATTGTCCCAATACAGTATTAGGATATGTTTGGATGCATATGGGTAGCCTATGACAGTGGATAGTACTTAGAATATACGGAGTAGAGGGCAAGTTGCTGAAAGCAGTGTAGAGCATGGATGAGGGTGCAAAGGCGGCAGTACGTGTGGAGAATGAGCAGAGCGAGTTCTTTGACCTGAATATTGGGTTGAAACAGGGGTGTGTGATATCCCCGTGGTTGTTTACTGTATATATGGATGGAGTCGTGAAAGAAATACAAGGAAGAGCAGTGGATATTGGTGTATCGCTGATGAGGGAGGAAAAAGAGTGGAAGCTACCTGTACTGATGATACAGTTCTGATGAGCGATAATGAATGCGAGTTGCAGGGTCTGGTAAATGTGTTTGGAACAGTGTGCAAAAAATGGAAGCTGAAGGTAAATGCAGGGAAGAGCAAGGTTATGGTCTTCGAAAGGGGTGAAGCCACAGAGTGTGAGGTGAAGTTGAACGGTCAGGCTATGGAGATTGTCAGCTCATTTAAGTATCTGGGCAGTGTGTTGAGTAAAGATGGGACTATGGATGAAGAAGTGCAGGAGAGGGTGCAACAGGGGAAGAGGGTTGTAGGAACACTGAAAGCAGTAACAAGAAATAGGGTGGTCATTTTAGAAGTGAAGAAGTGTGGTAATCCCGACACTGACTTTCGGAAGCGAAGCATGGACGTTGGAGAAGAGACTCAGACCAAGAGTCAGAGGGGTGGAAATGAGTTACTTGAAAAGTGTGTGCGGAGTTACATGGAGGGATAGATAGACGAATGAGGAAGTAAGAAGGTGTGGTGTGGAGGTAGATGCGCTGGAAAGTGTGAAAAGGAACACCTTGAGATGGTTTGGCCATATGGAACGTATGGGAAGCGAGAGAATGACTAAGAGGGTGTACGAGAGCGAGGTGGAAGGATGGAGTGAGGAAGTACATGGATGAAGGCGGTGCTGGTTGGGAGGAGGGGCATCGACTGACTGGGGACAGAGATGCATGGGGGCGGTTCATTCGTGGCCACCCCTTCGGGGATCACGGCGTCAGTTAGTTATGTAGAGCAGATTAACCAGACCACTGAGCTCCATACGGAACTCTCATAGGTCTGGCCCGAAGGATTGGATCAGATTACTGAAAGGAGCTTAAGGCGACGCAAAAAACGGCGTCAGGTAATAGATAGATAGATATAGATATGGGTAGCTTAAACTGGCTATTAGTTTCCCAAATCACCCCTCATGGGTGAGCAACTTAACATTTTAACTTTGTAGAGAAAGAACTACAGTATACTCTACGTCACGGGAGAAAAGAAATTCCCGTTTGTAACCGTCTTCCAACCTGTTCGATTTAGTGCATTCTTGTAATGAATAGCTAAATGATATACAATGATACTAAAGACAACAAACTTCATTGTAAAACAGTAAAATAAATTGTATTTACCATTATTCTAAACACAAACCTAAATGTAACATAAGTATTAAGCAGTCTGCTGATTAAATACATGGTTGTGGCCGAGTGTAGGGAACGAAACAGTGGCGGAGGAAAGAGGTAAATAAGGTTGGACATTAACTTATAAAACACACAAAGGAAATTCTGATTTATTGAATACTTTGTGAATGTCCAAATTCACCCATATGTATTGCAATCAAAATGCACTGTACTGTGCATTATCTTCAGAGGGGGGAAATATATACCGGTATATAAATAATGCAAAACAACAACACTGTTGTCATGTAGGCCATATACAGTACAGTATAATTTTTTAAAGAGAGAATGGAAAAAGACAGTTGCAAGGTGGAATCTTAATATGATAATTCTGTAGTACAGTACAGTACTAGGAAATTGGTCATACATTCCTATGTGGTATGAGCCATAACAAACCAATAATTCTTAATTCCTTGCTTGCTACGTAATTTGTTCATACTGTACAGTTGTTTTGAATAACTAGACAGTCGTAAGTTAGTTTACTGAGTAATAAAACATGTACAGTACTGTATACAGTAATGTTTAGAGTATTGCTGGCTCAAAAATTAAAATGTGAAGTGTCAACTATGATGGCCATTATGAGATGCAATATTATAAATGCTTGGAGTATCTGGGCCCTGTATTGTAGTGCACAGTGCAGTATAAACTGTATAGAGCCTGTAGAAGTTTTAAATGAAATGCAAAGAAATTAAGATGTTGAAAAACACTGACAACAACTTTGTGGCAAAATGTTATGGTTTTCTAGTTTATGTTAGGTTACCAGGATAGTCTTGGTTAACTCTTTCCATACCAATGACGTCCTTTTATGTTTATTTTGGCTACTATTAGACTATTTTATTCAGCATAAGCAGGATGTCTACCCATTAGAAGGCTATAGACTATCTCAATTAATCCTTTTAGCTACCATATATCCTTCATAAGCTTAAACAAAAATCTAAATGTAGCTGAAATCAAACTCAAAATACGTCACCGGTACTGAACGGGTTAAAGAAACTCGGTATGAGAATATGAACTCCTCCAAACTTGAGGAATGTGTGTGTCAAGTGTGATCAGTAATTGAGGAACACCCCGTTCTTAACATTAATCCTCCATTATGAACCCCACTGCACTTGAATAATTTAATGAAAGCATATGATCCTCCCGGGATTCGAACTCGGGACACCACACCCAGAACATAAGCATCTAAACCATTACACCACCTTGGATCTGGGTAGAATTAACTGACTCAGAAATTTTGAGCTGTGCGGTATCCAATAAGCAGACCGAAATTAAGATAATCAAGTACCATCAGGTGCTTACATGTTTTACTTTTAAGCCTTTATCAAATGTCGCCATTTTTTACTAGTTACTGGTGGACGATTTTATTTAGTTTAGGAAGTACCTTTAGGCATCAAAGGGTTAAATACTAGTACAATTAAGTCTAATTTACAAGTTCTTCCATAGTTAGATACAATTTTTGAAAGGTATCTAAAATATAACAACTTAATATCATATGATTGAAAAAGTTACTGGAGGTTGGTTGGGATGGTGTGGGACAATTGTTTCATCTTTCACTGGCATCGATGTCTTGTTCACATTTTACTTTTGTTTTATTTATTTATTTATTTATTTATAGAAATAGTTTCGATGCGATTTGATTTCCAATACCACACATCCAAAAAATTACTTCAAATACTCCAAAGTAGAGAAACGCGCTTTTTGTAGGCAATTTGCACTTTGGCTTAGTGTAAGACTATCTTTTTATGTCAGAATGATGTAATTATAAAATTGGTGTAAATAAAATAATTCTGCCCGTATTCTATTTATTTGTTGTTGACAAAATAATAAGATATTTTTTTAATTGCCAATTTCCAATCAAATATTAATCAGCAATTCTTATCGTATTACAGTCCTAATTTTAGGTTTATTCTGCATTACATAAAGCACATGTTAATTATCACTTCAGATAATTTGATGATCTTCTGAACCATTATATTTATCATCTACTATGGTGTGGTGACTGACTACGTATTAAAATCATTGCTTAACCCATCCCGCCCGGGCAGCATTTTAAAATGACCGTGGCAGATGGCCAGGAGCCCGGGTGTCATTTTAAAATCCGTAAGCTTGAAAGCCTATTAAGCTTGGTTTGAAAGCCGTGCGTCCGATGCATGTAAACAAAGCCTGTCTTTGCGACACCGCACCTCCGAAACCAAGAAGGAGACGTCGGGTCAATGTTGTTTTTTTGTAGGCTATGACGAAATTAGTGTCTGCAAAGGTCCGATATTGCGAACATTGTATCGAATCTCTCTCCACGGAAATCGTCATTACAACTGAACCAGTTGACCTAGAGAGCTCTACTTAACGCCAGTTTACAGATAAGAAATAACACTACGTTTGGAGATGTGTGGAAATTATCTAGCAGTTAAAATAACAAAGATACGGGTAGCCTATTAAAGAAATTTTTCGGCCAGATCGCCCGGATCTCAATGATGTCCTTAGGATAGCGAGCCCGGGCGGGAAGGGTTAATATCTTTCTACTAATCATTTGAGTCAAAGAGATGGGAGGGGTTCGGTTATCATTAGCTGTTCATTAGCTTTTGATAAAGTGATGAAGAAAATTGTTTCTGTGTAAATGATGTAGGTAGCAGGCAAAATGACCACAATCTTAAACAGCCTAGGTTAATCAGGTTTGGTTAAGTGAGTTTATATTGGGTTAGATTACTTGGGTTAGGATAGGAAACTACTTATAATAGTTTCGAAGTGTGGTTGTTTTGACTTAAAACTATAGAGTTGGAATGTGTGTTATGTCAGCTGTAGATAAAGGAATATAGTATCCCAGCTAGCTACCTGGGGCCAAACTGTGCTAAGTGGTACTGTACATTACTTTTTGCATGAATGGGAAAACTCAATGTTCAAATCATGCCAACATGCATATGCACAATCAAAGCTTATTATCCTGAGGCCACTGTACTCAGTGGCGCGAACCAGCCACTCCGTGACGACACACTCATTGTACCTCGAGTCCCAAATCCGCTGATCGTTGTTCTACTTTAAACATTTATATGTTTGAATCTATCTTGCAAATTTGCTATAAACAATCACAAAACTGAAAGTGGTCCGTGTGGAAAGCTTTAACGGCTCTAGTGGCGGGGACTAGTGTCTCTCCACCACAGACGCTTGTGTGAAAGCATACTGTACAAGCGTTGTTCCTATTCAAAGCAATGGAAAAAACATGGACGCCACCGAAGGGCGCCATTGAGTGATCGTCTGTAAGTACCGTAAGAGTTGTTTTTCATAAAGAGGAAGGCAATTATATAAAGAAATAACAAAACAAAAATAAAAATGAAGGGTATGAGAGTAATGTTGAAGTTGTGATATCATGTTCTGTGGATTAGCAAATTTTTGTAATTTCAAAATTTAATATTCTGTTGTTCATTTATCTCTAAATCCTACCGAAAATAATAGGACTTTCTTATAGGGAGATAATTACTGGTTAATTAAGTGCAGAGGATATTATTAAAACCATTTTAATATTCCAAACAGCCTCTAGCCTCTTGAAAATAATTTAACTAAATGATAACTGGCACGTAGCGGTAGACCTAGAAAAACGTGGGATCAGATACTTCGGTTCGATCTAAAAACAAAGAACTTGACGATAGAGGCAGCTCAAAACAGGGTCGCCTGGAGTAACGCCATTTAGGATCTGAGACTGAAACCACACTCTGTGTACGAAACGGTCTTAAAACTTTCATGTGTGTTTTGTATGTACCTGTATTCCCTTTTAGTATTCCTTTTGTTCTGACTCATTAGATGATTTTATACAGTTTAGGAAGAAGCTGTGAGAGTCAGAGGGTTAATAGAAATTCAGTTTACCCCTCTGATTGCTAGAGGTTCTTCCTAAGCTGTATAAAATTGTCCTAAGATACCGGTAACTAGAATAGGTGAAAAATATGCGATCCTATACATAAAAGGTTAAGCCACCAGGAGTCACTCCCATCACTTTGTCATACTAATGGGTAGTGATTTTTATTTTTTCTGGCATTGTGAGTCCGTAAAGTTGAAATGCCATAACATTATGGTATGTAACTCTTTCACTGCGTTTTTTTTTGTGGCCGTAATTGAGCTTCATTCCCTGCACATTTTCATGCATAAACAAGAACCAGAATTTAATACAATGATATATCCATCAAAGTACAGTAATTGAGCTTCCTAATGACACCTGAATCTTTGTACAACGTCTGGTTGTCTTGCAAAGGTCGTGGGAGACAACTGACATTAAGTGAGTGGGAGCCTGGCCTTGCTAGGCGACGGAGGAAGCGGTCCCACGCTGTCTGCAACCGCTTGCCTCGCTCCCAGGATACATAAACGGATTTTGGTGCCCGTCAGGATGGGGTTAAGCTTAAAACTGACTACTGTACAGTGTAAATGATGGCAGGTCTGAATGTATGGATTTGTGCGTGTAACAGTGATGATCCTCCTCCAGAAATGTTCAAAGGTGGATGCCTGTACAATGCCTGAAATTAGAAAATCCTATACAGGTACTGTACAGTACTGTACTTCTTAGCATGATGTGATAAGGGTGGTCTGTGGTGGTTGAAAGTTTTTCAAAGTCTATGTTTGCTTGTAAACGGAGAGTAAAACCCATTTGTTCATATTTTTAATATCGTAAAGAATATTAACCTCTTCAGCACCATGACATATTTTTACCTTTGATTCTGGCTAAAACTAGACTATTTTATGCAGTTTATAAAAGACCTGGGTTATTCAGAGAGTTTACTAGGATTCTATGTACCCTTTATAGTCCTAGAGATAGAGTGTAAGCTGAAAAGAATCGTCTAATGGTAACCAGAATAAGATGAAAATTATGTCATGGTGCTGAAGGGGTTATTACCATATTTTAAGCCATAAAACAAGTTTTATCAAAGTACAATACTGTATAATGTGTAAAATTATGTACTAGAGTATGAATAGGATTTTTCTGGTATCATTATATTTGGCATGCAATTAACTGGAGTTTGTATGATTAATGTTTATTGAAATCGATCACAATTTGACTGTTCGTCAGTATCTAGACACTACAGATTATCACTAATAAGGGTATGATTGAATTTTGATATTACCAAAATTACCAAAATTGAGCAAATGGATTGTATTTATTGCACATTATTAAACATAATTTTTCAATTTAGGCTATATAATTTTGTCTATATTTCGAGACATTTTGCCTATATCTACTTTACTGTACTGTATATACCTGTTGCACTTTTTGCTGTATTTCAGTGTTTTGTTTTGTCATTAAATATGAAATGCCAAATTATTTTATATATATATATATATATATATATATTTTATATATTTTTTTTTTTTTTTTTTATACTCTATATATAAATATTTTAATACTGTACTATAATATAATAACTGTCATTGCTGCATATGGTATATATTGTTCATGCTTTGCAGTACTGTACTGTACTGTTATTGTGTTGCTATGCAATTTATAATTCATTGTCAATTTTAATAAGGTGCCAATATTTATAGCAATTTGTTCTTATTCTACAATATATTGAAATTCATTGACATATTACATTGAGGTTCATTATAGACGCATCCTATTTTTGTAATTTTGCTGAGGGTGATTTGTAGATGGTTGTGAATGTGTGTGATTTTGAGTAAATTTGGTGTTTTGGTGAAATGCATTGGTGGCCAAGTTGAGACGCAGTCGTCTCTTTGCAGTGGGGGAGCGCACCGCTGCCGCCGCCGCTGCCTCCGCTGCCGCCAACACAGCTGCCGGTCATCAGCAAGGGAGTGGTGGGGTCCAGCCTGGGTAACGACAAGGGGACGCTAGTCATCAAGGGCCCTGTTGGGGGGGACATGGTGGGCCCTCGCAGATTTGGTTGTGAGTACTGTGGCAAGATGTTTCGTCGACAGTATGACCTGGTGCAGCACTGTCGACGACACACGGGCAACCTTCCTTACTCCTGCCTCACTTGTAATAAGCAGTTCATCAACCGCTCACACTACAATTACCACATGACACGTAGTCTGGAGCACAGAGTTAACCGGGGAGGTAGCCTAGCTGCTGGCATGGCTGAAGGTTCTGAATCCTGTCATAGTGTGGCATCTGACAACATAGAACAAGTAAAGGTGGAGGGTAACTCTGACCTAACCCAACAACAAATTAAACAGCTGCAACAACCACAGGAAAAACTACAACAGCAGCAACAGCCACAACAGGAACAATCACAACAGCAGCAGCAGCACTCACAACCAGAGTCACATTCTCAGCAACAGCAAATGCAAGAACAACAACAACAACAACAACAACAACAGCAGCAGCAGCAGCAGCAGCCACAGCAGCAGCAGCCACAGCCACAGCAACAACAGCAATCCGAGACACAGCCACAACAGCCTACACAGGCCCCACCACCAGCATTGCCACAGCATTTTCAACCCTCACCCCGGCAACCATATATGTGCCTCATCTGTAACAAGTTTTTTTCAACCCGGTCCCATTATAGCTATCATATGTTGCACAGTGTTGGCCATCACACCACCCTGGCCCAGCTCAATCTGTAGACCCCTGGACAAGCAGCCTTCAGTGACGGTGATGTTTTGGGATGGAACGAGCGAGAGGGAGAGAGACAGATCAGTAACGTTGAGTGTTAAGGCTAGAGGAGTTACCTGGGTGTAGAGTAGAGAGTGATGCCACGCTTTCTGTTCTATTGCAGGGGGGTTTTGGTGGTGGTCTTGGTGATGAGTATGGTGAGGAAGAGGTAGTAAAGGTGTTGGTGGACAAGGCATTCTGTCTAACTGCACCCTTCCCCTACCTCGGCCTTGGCTCGAGTGCCACCCAACAGCCTCAACAGCAGCAGTCGTCACAACAACAGCCGCAACAGCAGGCGGGTTTTTTTTGTCGTGTATGTGGGCAGGTTATCCAGCGTCGAGATAATTACCGGCGACACATGCGACTGCACTCTGGCCAGTTACCTTTCCAGTGTCACTTGTGTCCGCGGCGATTCAACACTCGTTACCACCTGCAGTACCATCTTCACCGCAGTACTGTCCATGCCTCAGAACACCCATCACAACCACATGATGCAGATGCTGTTCAACGCAGTATTGTCCACGCCTCACAAAACCCATCACCTCAACCTCCTGCAGATACTGTACCTGAAAGCTCCACTCTATGTTAAATACTTCTGCTGTACAGTGAATGTTCAACTGATACTACAACTCTTCCATTGTATTGCTTCTTTAAGGTGTCATAATATTTGGTGATTGACTACCTATGTACAGTATTGTACGTATTGTATGTATTGTATTGTATGTACGTACTCTTACCATTACCAAACCATCCATACTTCCTATTCCCTGCCAACCTCTTTCCTTCTCATTCCATCCACTACTTTCTGTAACTTGTCAGCTCAGTGAGCAAAAGACCCACTATGAAAATATTATTTTCTCTGTGTGTTATTCCTAACCAACAACTTTTATTGACATAATCTTATCACAGATCTACTGTTAATCTCATGACTACCCGCACCATCTTTTTCTCATACATTTCTACTCCCTCTTTTGCATCAAGTGTACCTGGCACCTGCTGACTGAGTTTGGTTGTATAGGTTTCTCATAGTTAATCAGTGTAGAATTTTTATATGATTAAATGGTATAGATTCACTTCAATATTTATTGTTATCAATTGTTGAAAAGTACATTATTTCCTGATAAAATAAAGTTTTTCTTATGTATATATTCTAGTTGAATGATTCTTCAGTGATATGATGCTGAAGTGTTTACTAAATGACTCATTGATCTGTAATTTACTGTATATCTTGATTATGTTTGCATTTGGGTAAACATGAATAATAATAAATAGAAAGCCTTTTATTAAATTACAGTATTATTAATTTCCTTGTAACTATGGTGACTTAGTTATAGCAACTCATCACTGATATTTAATATCAGTTTTTCTGTTGTTGACATTGATACTATTAAGAGAAATTCCAATTAGTTTTTGTCTAAGCTTATGTAGGCCATAACTGAAAGGGAGGGGAGTAACCAAATTAATTAGAACACTGGAAACAACAATGTTGGGGAGTGAGAGCGACTTGGTGAAACCTGTTTTTTTCATTTGTTGCAGGACTATGGGTTGTATTTCATGGCTCCACCCTTTAGAGACTCAGAGGAGGCCAAAGTATACAAGTGCTCATTCTGCGAGAAGGTATTTGCACGGCGAGCAAATGCACAGCGTCACGAAAAGCTTCACACTGGGGAGAAGCCATATGTGTGTCACCTATGTGGCCGAGGGTACATCACCAAGACCAACCTCAAGTACCACTTAGAACGTAGCCAAGAGCATGCTCCACTCCATACCCATGAACATGCTCACCACCAAAGTCATGATCATGCTCAACATGATGATAGCCAGGAGCATGCTCAGCACCCTAGCCAGGCACCTGCCACCTAGCACACCCAACCCCAATCCCACACCCTCGCCACATCACCCTACCCACAACTGCTTTTACTACTTTGTCTCATAAAGATTGTGGATGATACCACAGTGAGAATAGGTTTTATGATGAAAGAGGTGTAGTGAGGTGGATTGGTGTAGTGGTGGCAGGGTGGTGGTAGAGTGTTGGTGGCTAAGGCAGGTTCTCCTCTTCATCTGTTGCAGGGCGCCTGGCAAGCCTTGCACTTGGACTGGCTCAGGGACCCAGCCGGTGGGGAGACCGACCGCCCCTTTGTGTGCACCTACTGCAGCAAAGCCTTCAAGAGGAAGGACCACCTCTTGATACATGAAAAAGTGCACACAGGTGACAAGCCATTTGTGTGTGAGGTCTGTGGTCATCGCTTCGCACAAAAGACACACCTCCGCAACCACCTCACCAAGCACTCAGAGGTACGAGCCCATGCCTGCTTATTATGTGGCAAACGCTTCAAGAGGAAGGATTCACTTAAGATTCATGAAAAAATTCATCATGACGAGACAAACACATGTGCCATCTGTGGGGTGGTGCTTGACACCAGGGAGGGTTGGCGGGCTCATCTGACCACCCACTACCAGCTGTAGCTGCCTTAAACCATAGCTACCCTGGTAATCACATGCCACAGTGGCTGAATGCAGTGGAGGGTGAGTGATTGTTAGGTAGAATGTGGGTGGTGTAATATGAAGGTGGTGGCGGAGGGTGACATGCTAAGCGGCTCTCTGCTCTGTTCCAGGGGCTGATGGCCGCCCTCAACTACCATGCTGCTGCGCTGGATGAGGGGACGCTCAGGCCTCACCAATGTGTGTATTGCGGCCGACGATTTAAACGTAAAGATCACCGCATCGAGCACGAGCGCATCCACACTGGGGAACGACCCTATGCCTGTAGGCTATGTGGCCGTGCCTTTGTTCAGAAGCATCAGCTGATGAGTCACGTACGACGTAAACACTCGGAGCAGGCTAACTATGCTCGACCCTTTCCTCCAGGCCCCCCTCCCCCACCCCCTCCTTCCTCCCTGAGTGGAGGGCAGCAGACCCACTTCTGAGTGAGGCAGCCCTAGCCTCATGCTCACTAGCAGTGTGTTAATAGACTTGTCTAACAGTGGTATGGAGTGAAGCCTAAGGTGATGCACTTTATAAATAACTTCTGTCCATTACCATGGATCTTCAAGTGAACAGATTGTGTAATATTATTTTATTATGCAATTATTCCAGAATGGAATGTAAACTCCCAAAGAATAGTTTGTTAATTGATGTTCAAAATGAGAATAGATTTTACAAATATTTTATACAGTAGAATTTTGCTTAACTTTTTGTTTATGGATGATTCCATCAGTCTTTCATTATGATATTCCGTAAAATGTAATACATTATAGGCCAATCTTATTTATTAAGGATATAATTGTGTGTGTAGAGAGGTGAAATTATATATTTTTATTTACTGCAAAAACATTATTTGATAATAATTATATACAGTAGTACAGTATTTAATGAAGAAAATTTTATTTAATAGTATATGCTTTTCAAATTATGAGAGCAATGATGTGCTCATTCTTTCAGAACTTATAAATTTATGTCCAGTTGCTGCTCAAGTGAGACTATTGTGTAGTTAATAAAAAGTTGTTGGTAGAAGTTAGTTTTATATCCTTGTTGATTATTATTATGTCTATAGCCTATACAGTATTGACTAAAACAAAAACTACAAATAAATACATGGATGTTGCTTTTGCCATAACCTATTCAATCAGTTTGTTGCTATACTTTAGCTACTTCTAGATGATTTTACTGAGTTTAGGATCTATAAGACTCAGAATGTAAAGCGCTGCACATATACACACAACAAAGGCTTAATGTCTCAATTAACCTAACTTACAAATTTGTCTTATAATAAATTAAATCAGTTGGAAGTAGTTACAGGTAGATTAAAAATATAATTGGCATAGGCCTACTGTAATCAGCTTGAAAAGAAGTTGCAGTCATATTGTTTATGCAGCTGAGCAATATCTTCTCCTTTGCATCCGGAAATAAATATGCAATTGATGTTAACCCCTTCCGTACCAGCTGTGTCTTTTTCACTTTATTATTGGCGTAGGGATGCCGCGACCCCACCGCCCGCCACTTCGGTGGTGAAGTCAGCCTCTGTAGCAGTTACTGTGATTTCTTGTTACTGCCTTATTGTAGCACGGTTAAGGCTGGTGTGGTGTGATTTTTGCCAGATGCAAGTGCTTCAGGGGGACTTTGTTGAGTTTTACCGAAACACTGTTAGTGCTATACCAACATCAGGCGTTGTTGTGGCAGTAAAGACTGTAGCCACCGTGTTATGATTGCTGTGCACTGTGTGCAGTACTGTGATTGTCCCATGGAAGCCACATTCACTGTGGACGGTTGCGATCTTTAACACTCAAGCCGCGGGTCTCGACATATGTCGAGTGAGAGAACCATGGCCTATCCCGCGGGTCCCGACATATGTAGCAAGAGATGTTGAGCACATTATCGGCTCTGAGAGAGAGTCCACGCGTTGGGAGGATCACTTGGCTTGAGTCTAGCGAGGCAACTGATGTCCCCACCACACCCCTCCACATTCCTGGCCTCGCTAGACAGGGTAAAATATCGGGAATTTACCGTATTTTAGGGTTTTTGCCCTCGTGTTGCGCAATTGTTGCAAGAGAACCCGTGGTCGTACAAGGATGAGTCAGGTGTCATTGGAAAGCTCTATTATCGCCCTTTCACAGATACATAATTGTATTACGCTCTGGCTCTTGCTTTTGCATGAAAAAGAGCATGGAATGTAGCTCGTTTAGGGTAAATATGCCCGCCACACAGGTACTGTAGTAGAAATCACAAATATCCCCGTTCGACGGGTTAAACCCGTATTATGTACAGTACTGTATTGCTATATTTAGACGATTTTGTGCAGCTTAACCCTTCCTTCCCGGAAGGGCTCTTGAACGCCCATAAAAAAGCATACCCGAGCTGCCCGGAAGGGCTCTTGAACGCCCAGTGGTTGAAAGCCTGTGAGCTTGGTGTGCGAGGCGTCGGTCCGACGCATGTAAACAACAGCTGGCTGGACC
>JAGKTK010000514.1:0-21868 GCA_018397895.1 Paralithodes camtschaticus | reverse complement strand
AGATCAGATGTGGTTCGGGAAGTAATGCCTTAACAACGGCACTTCCCTGAGAGGTTCTTGTAATTTTCATTTTGTGATTTTCCTTTTGTGACGTGCTCTGTTATATTATATTGTATTGAAAGCACCCTTGTCTTGTTGTCTTGAAAGCACCCTTGGGACGCTCCGATCACTGAACTATAAATAGTAGCGTATCGGAACGTCCAAAGGTGCGTTTTCAAGCTCAAGACTAATACGTCCAAAGGTGCGTTTTCAAGCTCAAGACTGAATGCGCTTGCAGAAAATGCGGTGCAAGCCAGTAGCGCATCGGAGTGTCCCAAGGATGCGTTCAAGAGCAAAACAAACTCTAGCAGACGATGTGGAAGAAGAAGAAGAAGAAGGTGTTTACGTTTATAGCAGTAGCTTCCTTTGACCATTAATCTGAATGTTTTGAAGTAGGTAATAGGCTACAATGACAATGGTCAACTTTTAAAGTGAATTCATGAACATATGATATGTGTGTGCTCCATTATGTGTCATTTGAGTGGCCTAATGCCTCAAAAAGGGGACTTTGGGACTTCTTGAAATTCGGACCATCGGGTGAATTCGGATTTGGCCTCAAATTGAAAAATTCGGACTATTGGGAGATTCGAATCATCGGTCGTCGGATTAACGGACTTTTACTGTATTAGTGAATGTTTTTCTCACTATTATTAAGCAACCCAAGAATGAATGAACCTCGCAATAAATGAAGGTGAAAAGTACCTGTACAATACAGTTATATATTCTGTATGGTTATAATATCTACCGGTATAGAATAATTCAGCAAAAGTATGTCCACAAAAAATGCCCATCATAAGATTTGATTGGATGAACATCAGAAGTTCTGTGTTGTGGAACTACAATAGAATTATACTCTGGATTATACTATTGCAAGTGAACATATTAGCTGAGCAGGTGTGTACATTTATTTTTGCAATAATAAAAAGAAACTATACAATATATTCATGTTTAGCGAATGGGCTTACGCCCCCCCAAGTTTTGTCTGTTTGGTTTGATAGCTAGATATGGGCCATACTGACACTCCAAAATCTTGTCAGGCCCAACAACACCAAATATTTTCACTTATTGATCTTAGATAGCCACGGTGAGCAAATGTTTTCTTGATAATTGGCTTGATAAGTATCTGTGACTCCTTTCAAACCATATCACATGACTCGAACACAGTATTGGTGAATGTGCCTCTTAGTGTAGATGGTACGGCAAAAGGACTGGACTCTGGAAAGCAGCAGCCAGAGGTCATTCCGGATTATAAGATATACCGGTTATTTGGATGGCATATGAATACTGGGCAATGCAAAAATAACTCTTAATCACCCGTTAATGCTCGTAATATCTTAAACTGGCTTAAATACAGTACAAATAGAAATTGTATGAAAGGGCTTAGAACATTTTATTATGGTGTATTTCAATAACAGCGCTAACAACAGAGCAAAATTTTTTATTTTTCGCTCATTTTGGATGAGAAAATTATCCTTGTCAAATTCCAGGCTTGGATTTTCTGAATGATTTCATAAGTTACTATGTGCAGTATACTGTACTGTCCCTGTATGGGTAAGCACTGAGGAGGGCTGGATGGCAAGTTTTCTGAACTAAGGGATCATTATGCTATGCTTTACTTTTGTTGATAAGCACAACTCGCACATCATCAAACCCTGTAAACATTGACCTGGGTGCAATAAAGATTTCAAATTGACAGAGTACATGTTGCTCTCGGTATTCCTAATGTGTTGGAGGTAATGTAGCCTTTAAATTGTTAACTTGTCAGTGTTTTCATATGTCAGGTGTACTCTAGCCACTTGAAGTAAAGCATAGTGTGATAACCCCTTAAGGCAGACTATTTCTCCTTCCAGGGGCCCGCGGGCTGGCTAGGGTTGTCCCGGCAGCATCAGAAAATGGGAATAGGGGATGGGGGTGTGAGTGGTGGTCTAACTCACAACTCTTTACAGCCCCCAGCACCACCTACACCCCACACCCTGCCCTCGCCTCACTCCTCTCACCCGACACCTGACCCACACATGCGTCCGTTCTTGTGTCCGTATTGTAACAGCCGCTTCAAGACCCGACAACACCTGGTACAACACCAACGGCTACACACTGGGGAGAAGCCCTATGCTTGTACGCACTGTTGGGCTCGCTTCACCCAGATGACCCCACTCAAGAGGCATATAGCAAAATTTCATCTTGATGTTGACGCACCACCTCACCCTTCACCTTCCGTCAAGCTGTAGTTATATTTTACAGTACAGTTCATATATCAGACACTCAGGCAAGAATTTAAAAAGGAATCTTCAACTCAGGAAGACTAATTACATTCGTGTTAGAATACTGTACTTTACAATTATGTACAGTACGTTAATAAACTAGGATAGATGATGCACAGTAGTGAATGTTGGGATGAGTGACAAAATTATCTTATTTTATATTATGTAAATCACACTGTATGAAATTATACTATCAGTTAATACTGTAGGTGTACATTTAGTTATATACAGTATTGTGTGGAGATCCAGTGTTGAAAGTCCATATAAAGAGCTGCCATTAGTCTGTGTTGCACTGCCCTCCTCTAAAGTAGGTCTCCTCTTGTTGCAGGGTGGCTTGATGCAAACCAAGGACATTATGGCCATACCGCCCTTCCAGGATAGTGTGGGCTCGGCTACAGAGGGCAACTTGTCACATAGGATAAGGGTTTTAGCAAGTAGTTTGTCAGAAGGGTGGGGCGGTGAAGGTGAAGGTGGGGTAAAAAGTATGAGGTGGGGTCTGAACAGTGAGGTTAGGGGTAGTGGTAGATGGGGTGTAGAGGGGGAAGGTACCATTAAGAGTTCTGGTAGTGCTAGTGGTAGTGATGGTAGATATGGTCATGGTTGGGGTGAGGTGAGGGTTAACACTGACTTGGCAGCAACTGTAGAACGACCGTATCCCTGTCCTTATTGCTCACTGAGTTTTAAGCGTCGTTACACCTTGCAGGAACATGTGCGTATACACTTAGGATCGCGCCCTTATGCTTGCCGCACGTGTGGCAAGGCTTTTACTCAGAGCAGCTCTCTTTTGAAGCATGTACGTATGCGAGTTTGTCAGAAGCGCATGCTGCATAATTAACTCTTTTAGAATGATGCCATTCATATATTTTATTCTGGGTATCACACAAAGAATATATATGATTTAGAAAAAAGTCTCGCATAGCCCAGGGCTCTTATTTAGGTATTAAATATTTTGCTTATTAAGAAGTAGATATTCTACTGCTTGTGACAACTGTCTTTAAAATATACTAAATATAATAAATAAAAAAGTACCGATTTTGCATTTGATTTTTTTTTTTTTTTTTTTTTTTTAAATGCGCAATATATTGAAACAGAATTTACCAGAAAGTAACTAAATGTAGTGTTACTCACCTGTATTAAAACAAATATAGTATTGTTGTTAGATGATGTACAGTTAGGTGCTTTAGAAAATATTAGGTGCAATATGTCTGAATAAGTACTGTACTGTATATGTTTTGTGATACAGTACTCAACAAAGAAGAGTTGTGAGCAATTTCATGAAGGTGCAAAATACAAACAGCATACAGTACAGTGCACCCCCGGAGTATGCTGACTCAAAGTATGCAATTTCAAGGTACGCTGGAGATCTAAGCGATACTCAAATTCACAAAGTATGCGATTATTTCAAAGTGCGCGCGCCGATGCGTAGTAATAACAGATTATTATTCAATACAATTTATACCACCAACACTATCTACAAGCTTTAATATCCCTGATTTAAATAGATTTAAGTTCACAACATTACGAGATTTATGGCAGTAGTAAACAGACTTGACACTCCTCCCTGAAACAGCTGAGCAGAACATTTCTTGATCATTTTAGCAGATATTAGTCATACCGTTGACAGTATTGTCAGTATTGATTCCTACTGAATAAAAGATCATAATTAACAAATTAATCGGAGACAGAGGGTATTGGTGAATGGAATAGGCTCGGGGTGTAGGGAAATTACAAGTGGGGTACCTCAGGGATCTGTGTTGGGACCACTGCTGTTCGTTATATTTATCAACGACTTGCCTGAAGTTATAACTAATGGAAGCGAGGTATACCTGTATGCGGATGACACTAAATTGTATAGAAGAGTGAGGAGTAAGGAAGATATGGGTTTGCTTCAAGGAGATGTGGAGGGCATGAAGGGATGGTCTGAGCATTGGTTAATGCCTTTTCATCCAAAACAAATGCAAGTACATGCGGATTGGGACCAGCAAGATAGACAAGGTAGGATACAGTATGTATGAAGCGATGGAGGAAGTGAGTGCAGAAAAGGATATAGGAGTAGTGATAGACAATAAGTTAAATTTCTCAGAACATTTAGCGGAAAAGATAAACAAAGCCAATAGAATTGTAGGGCTGATAAGGAGGACATTTGTGTCACTTGACGAAGAAATCTTCAGGAATCTATATACAGCGCTGGTTAGGCCGCACCTGGAATATGCAAACCAGGTGTGGGCTCCATATACGGTAAAGGATATAGAAGCAGAGGAGAGCTAGCAAGCTGGTACCAACGTTGAAGAACGCGGGCTATGAGCAGAGGTTGAGGACACTGGGGCTTCCGACACTGGCATATAGGAGAAAGAGAGGGGATATGATAGAGACTTTTAAGATAGTGTCAGGAAAGTACGATGAGGATGTGTGTGAAGGTATCTTCTTGATGCGGGAGGGAACAAGAACGAGAGGACACTCTAAGAAAATTTACAAAGAAAGAAATAGGCTTGAGAAGGCAAAGAACTCATTTTGTGATAGAGTGGTAAATGAGTGGAACGCACTGCCCCAGTATGTAGTCGATTCCGAATCAATAAGGGAGTTTGAAAGTAATCTTGATTAAGCATGGGGAAGACAAGGTTTGAAGTTTGATTATAAAACAAAAATACAGAATAGTAAAAATGTTGCGTCTGCTACCGCCGCCGCCAACACCGTGAACGACCGCAGCAGTGCAAGTACTGGTACTGAGCTGGATACACAGGCATAGTTTGCCTTTTTCCAGAGGATCTACTGTAAGAAACTGTAAGAAATTAATGCATAAAAGAATTAAAACAAGAACATGTACTAAAACACGTAAAATGTAGCTGTGGAATTCCTCAGACATAGCTTATGTCTGAGGATTTTGACAGCTACATTTCACTTCTGTTGTATTAAATTCTATATTTGTATTTGTTTATTGACCATTTTTGTTATTTTTTTTCAGTAGGAATCAATATTAGCATGGTCAGTAGTGTGTCAGACTGCTGATCAATCTACAGTTCGATCCCACCCTGTGCCATTGGTAGACGTCAAGAGTTTAGATGCTCAGGTCTCGCGATTTGTAGCAAATGTCCAGTAAAGTTCCTGTAACAAGGGCACACCATAGCCATGTCAATCAAGGAAGTACAAGGCTTTAAAAACTGCATCATCATTATCAATATCTGCCAAAATAATATAAAAATGTACTGCTCAGCTGTTTAACCCTCCAGACCCGGTTGGGCTCTGAGGCCTCCATAAAAAATACACCCTGCGCTACCCGGTAGGGCTCTGAGGCTCCGGCAGCTTGAAAGCCTGTAAGCTTGGTGTGCGAGGCGTCCGTCCGACGCATGTAAACAAAAACCGGCTGGACCGCTGCCGTGCATCTCCGGCCACAAGAAGGAGAGCGTCGCTTGTTCGTGTGTGCCTGTATGTTATTGTTAAGTAGCTAAAAGTAGTGTAAAGGGGCTGTTTTTGCCACAAAGTTATCTCCAATGAAATCGTCATCACAACTGAACCAGTTGACTTAGAGAGCTCTATTTAACGCCATTCTACAGGTACGAAACACATCTACGCTTCGGGATGCGCGGGAATGCGGAAGCAGTCAAAATACGCCTAGGCGTAGACATTTTTCAGCCAAAAACCCCGGGTTTTTGGAACATATATGGAATAAATAGCCAGGGCTGGAGGGTTAAGGGAGGATGGTTGGTCAAGGTTGGTCTCTGTTTACTATACGGTATGTTTACTATTGCTGTGAATTTTGCAATGTTTTGAACTTAAATTTAATTGCATTGGACAGAGAGGGAGAGGTAGACCGAATGAGAGGTGGAAGGATGGAGTGAGGAAGTACATGAACGAAGGCGGTGCTGGTTGGGGGGAGGGGCGTCGACTGACTGGGGGCGGTTCGTTCGTGGCCACCCCTTCGGGGATCACGGCGTCAGGCAATAGATAGATAGATAAATGTTGTATTGGCATAAATTGTATTGAAAAGAGTTAAAAAGAGGCAATTATTGGAGGGGCTGGAACCTAACTATTTTTCCCATAAGACCTTCAGTCTCAAGAATGCGATTTTGAAGTATGCACCACATTGTAGGTATGCAATCCCCCGCGTACGTAGAGGGGGACTATTGCTTGGAAAAGTAACTTGCAATTTTTACTTTTATCACTTTAAATTATGCTCAGAAAACTTATATATAATAAATACCAGGTTTTATTTTGTATTTATATTTTTTATATTGGGCTAAATACTAATAAGTCTGTAAATATATTGACTTGTGATATATGTTAATGTCAGTACAGTTCTGGATATTAAGAGTATGTATTTAGAAACTGCTTTATCTCTTCCTACAAAATAGTTTATAATTTAGCTTATTGCATTTGTTTATATATGCATTTTTGTGAGTAATTATATATATTTTAAATATTGCCAGTGTGATAAGTTTAGTCAAGACTGATAAAATTGATATTGTGTATGTTTTTGGTAGGGGAAACGGCTTTATTATCCATTTGATAAGAAAATCTCAATTTATATTGATGCTGAGAATCACATTTTGATATTTTTTCCTACACAACAAGTATTTATAGATATGTTTGCAAAGCATACTGTATGTATTTTTAGAAAGTGTTCAATTGCAAATGCTGAGCAAAAAATAAAAGGAAAAATAAAAATATAAGCAATATAAGTTGAAAGAAGTACAGTAGGGTCTCACATAAAACGAGTATATGGTCGATAAACGAGGGCGTTTTATGCGATTTCGTTTTATGTGAACACGGCATTTTGGTGGCCCAATATCGTCAATGTTCACTGGAAGCGTAAATTTTCGTCAGGAGCGTACGATATTTTGTACGTTTTGTACGATATTTCGGCGTTCTATATGAAAGCGTACGATATTTTGTACCTTTTGTACGATATTTCGGTGCTCTATATGAAAACTCCTCGGATTTGCCCCACTTTGGCGGCGGACTCGTTTTATGTGATCACATTCGTTCTGATCGAAAATTAAATATTAATATTTTAGGTCGCTCGTTTTATGCGGGACCCTACTGTATGCAGTCAGTATATTGCCTTGTATGTAGCATAGGAAAGTCATACAATGATTGCAGTAATAGATCATATTTTGTCTTTTTTAGCTTTTGAGTAAATTATATAATTATATCCTCAATTTATAATAGGGTGCACACAATACAATATGAACAACTACCACTGTATTTTGAAATTTAGTACAGATATGTAATGAAGAATAAATAATGTGTATTCTAGATTGATTTTTCTATCCTTTGAATTAGGGGTATGTAGCCTATACTGTACACAATATTTTGGCAACCTATTGCTTTCTTCTTTCTTATGGTGAATAGTTGGCCTTGGAGCAAGCAAAATATGTAAATACCAGACACAAATTCTACTTTTCCTGATTCTCTCCTAGTCTTGCTTCCCCCCCAAACCCTGCATATTATGCTCACCGAGAACAGCCCTCTGTGGGTCCTAAGCAAACTACTACTAATTTTAAAGTATGATATGGGGAATGTGGGAAATCTTAATACTGTAATACCGTGTTAACTCGTTTCTTCGTTGTCGTGGTTATTGGAATGTGAACCTCCTCGTTATTATGATTTTTTGTTATTGTATTCTGGCTATTATTGAATGGTTCTCAATTTAGATTGGAACTCTTATAGTATTGTATTGTGAAGGGCTTATGCGGTATTGAAAATACCCTTTTGTGAATACCCTTATTTCCTTCCCCTACACGAGATAGTTTTACAGTGTTTTGCTTGATAATGAATCTGGTATTTCCTATTAAAATGTAAAACTTGCAAACTAAACAAACCAAAATTGGGACAAGGACAATATAAAGTCAAATTAAATTATCAAAATTATCAAATTATCAAAATCGCTCTATTGTCATAAGAGCCAGTTCTCCATATCAGCGGATTAATTATAGCGCTTATATTATGCCTATCATATTCAGTGATCTTCAATTTTAAAATCCTCATTTACAGTAAATTCCTATGTATCGTAAGGAAAAACAAAATTGTCCGTGAAGGGGTTAAACTCAAGTCCGATGTTCCAGGCACGTAGGACAAGTGTCAGATTCAAGCGGTGTCTTGCAGTGCGAAAGCGACGGTCTGCCAGACGTGTAGTAATTTGTGATATGTGCGGCAGTTGTGTGAAGTCTGCCTGTGTGAGTGAACATCCCTGGGGTCGCTATGTGTGTCACAGATGGAGGAGTGGCAGTATCACACCACACATGCCTTATTACTGAATGTACGAGGTCAGTGGAAGATGGGTAGTTAAGCAAGGTTGTGGTACTAACATCTCACATATTTCTTACTACTGTACTATTATAATGTAAAACTTGCAAAATAAACAAACCAAAACTGGGGCAACACAAGATAAAAGCAAAGGAACTAATCAAAATCGCTATGTGGAAGTAATGCTTAATAAAACCATGTGCCAGACAACCTGACCATAATCAGTACCAGGAACTAGAAGCACTTTTGGGGATAAGATCAGTTGGCTGTAAGGGGGTCGGTACTCGGCTGGCTGGCGCAGGGTATAAATATTGGAGGTTAGAGAAAGATTTGGTAGTAACACTTTTCACATGCTTTGTTACTGAATATTTGAGATCATTAATGAGTACTGGTAGTCCTCAAGATTTCCTTGTACTGTACTGGGTACTGTAAGAATTTATTTTACTTCACTTGCACTTCAATTGCAACAGCAATTAGAAAAGAGAAATGGTTATCTAATTTTGATTATCCATACTGTACATATTTATATATTCTTTATATGTAATACATTTTCTTATTTGTTCTACTGGAGATAAACAATCGTAAAGAAGTATTTTTCTTATAACTGGTGAAATATGTTGGTAGTTATGCATAGTTAAAATTGCATGTACAGTACTGCAGCATGTTGTCTTCATAGAATATCTGGAAGTTTCGTCGCTACATGTAAAAATTAACTTTGGAATAAATATATTACTGTACTATATTTTATGATTTACAGTATATTTTTGTTATCATATCTTCATACTGGAGTGCTAATGATAGGTTCATAATATTGAGAGTAGTAGTATTGTTTACTGGTACTCTTCGTAGTAGGCTTGGCTAGAAACATATTTCATCATATTGATTCATAAAGTGTAAAACATTAAACTTGACTATTTGTGTAAAATATTATGGTTGCATTATTGATGTATGTGGTAGGTGTTAAATGAGTCATTGGTGAAGGTGTGGGTGAGAGTGATCCTAGTTAGTGTATGGTCGGAGAGGGTTGTGGTGGGTGAGCCTGGCGTGAGGGTCAACATTAGCAAGTGGGGCAGCGGTCTACTGTGCCACCTGAGACTAAAGTACGGGTGTCGGTCTCTTGCAGAGCGGTGCAGACGCCCTTCTCGACTGCCGGCGTAACATGAAGAGAGACCCGGATCTGGCCGCTGCCCCCATGCTAGGGCTTGGCTCCCAAATGGCCTCAAACATTCTGAGACTGGACACTACAGCAGCAGCAGCAGTAGTGGGTGGGATGCCTTACCACGCCCTGGTGGATGCTGCCGCCACCTCCTGCCTCACTACACAACAACACACTGATAGAAAGTCCCACGGCATCCTTACTGTACCGGGCCGCGGGGAGTATAAGTCAGGCCTCAACCCCATGGCGGGTTTGGGTATTAGTGTTAGTGGTGGTGGTAGTCGGGGGGGTATGGGAGCAATGGGGATGGTGGATGATGGTGCAGAACGACCTTACCCGTGTCAGTTCTGTGAGGCTCGATTTAAAAAGAAGCAGCACCTTCAAAACCATGAGCGCATCCACACGGGGGAGAAGTATGTTTGTTCTCTGTGTGGTCAGGCCTTCAGCCGCATGCATATCCTGAAGCACCATCTAGAACGCAAGCATGCAGAACCAGCCCCCACACCCCTATACCAGCTGGACCAGTGAGGCTCAACCAGTCTAAGACATCTTTTTTCCTCACTCACCTATTGGTGTCCCATCAATGCAAATTAGGTCTCTATTGGACTTTGTCTCTTGTAGAATCAAGCTTTGTTTATTTAAGAAAATAGGCCATCGCTTATTATCAATACCATGCTGTATTATTGACTTTATGTTTGATTCACATATTTTTACAGAATTCTGTTTTCTTGAATAGTATTTTTAAAGCTGTGTTTTGAAAATTCCATATTTTGTTTCTGACTAGTCTTCTGATCTCCCAATCTTTAATTATCTGATGATAGTAGGTAGTGTACCTTGGTAAGGTATATCTTTTCAAGTTTCACTTCAGTACTGTACTGTAGGTTTTTTATTTTAAGTTTCCAGACTCATTGGTAGGTTATGTTTTTGAGTGGGGCAGCTTCTGTTGTAGTCACTATTTTTAAGTTCACTCCAGTACATCATCATGTTTTATTATATTTATTATAATTTTATTAGGTTTTAATTTTATGGGATTGTGCAGCTAACATTGATGTATCTTTTAATTGAAGCACTGTTCTTCCCTTCGGCTTACTGTTATTGTTTAAACCGGGGGTTCACCTTATGCAGCCATTTATATTCTGGTACCTGGCAGCCAGTCAAATTGATCTTTGCGGCAGCTGCAGATATTTCTACTCTTCATTATTTCAATCCATCTGAAAAATTCTCAAAGCATTTAGGTTTAAGATTTAAATATCAATAAAGAGTAAAATTACTTTGGCTTTAATTTGAAAGCCCTCGAATATATAATACTAGTTTGAATGGTATGAGACTTTTATTACCAATTTGTTTTAATATGCAGTATACAGTACTGGTATTGTATATACTGTATATATAAAGTACTGAGTATGCATATGTGTGTTTGTGTGTGTGTACGTATGTATGTATATGATAGAAGTGGATCAATCTTCAAGCACGCTGTACAGTATTGTATTACTGTACTGTATGTAATGAAAAATATACAAGACGGACTATTTCTGTTTCACAGTATTAGTACAGCACAGTACAGTTATGTATTGTTGTTTAACATTAAAATAGTATTTTGATAGTGTATGATGTTATTGGACACACTTGCATTTTAATTTTCACGTTAAAACCTGAAAAAGAAAATGTTACTTATAGTTTGATCATTGTAATATACAGTACTGTATTTAGAGTTACAGAATTGGTTGGACTTTGGTGGTGGCGGTGGTTGTGACGGTTAGTTAGTGTCTGAGGCGGCAACAGAATTGTCTGTTACTGTTCTTGTACTTGTTTGATAAAGGGCATTTGTTTGAAAGGTTGTCTAAGCACTTGCCCTCTTCTGTTGCAGAGTGTGTTGTTTGACTCCCTAACCAACCTTCACGCATCGTTTGGGTTTGGCTCGATCCCCTCACACTCCAACACCGCCACCACCACCTACACCACCAACTCTACCACCACCACAGCCACATCGGCTGGCGCGGACCCCTTCCGCCCCTACGCCTGTCATATATGTGGCAAGCGTTTCAAACTGAACCATCACTTGAAGCAGCATAGTAGAATTCATACTGGGGAGCGACCTTTTGCTTGCAGTCTATGTGGCAAGACTTTCACACAGCAGAGCAGCTATCATTACCATATCAAGAAGAAACTATGTGCAACAGGCACGCCCAAAGTAGACTATGGAATGCCAAATGCTTCATTACAAGGAGGAAATTTTGCCAAAATGTCCACTCAGCATGGTGTGGAGATTGGTTCAGGTGTTGGTGGAATGCTTTCAGATATGCCCAAACTTGGTGGGTCAGTATTAAATGTTTCTAGTGTTGGTCATGTAGACCACACTGTAGGTGGACCTGCTTCTAATATTCCGGCTGATCTCATCAATGCATATGCTGCACTAACTGGTACCCAAGAGTCCAGCATGAATCTTGTGGGAGGTAATGGGAGTGCTTCAGGCGATGTTCACCCCACCATCTCTCAGTCATAAGTACGTCGAATATAACCATTATTAAAGGATGATGAATGTATTATGTTGAAATTTTTTGCCCTTTTGGAATGGCGAAATATATCTATATGGAAGGTTGTGAATTGTCTTGTGAGATTGTAGCTATAAACTACTTTTTAAGTTGGATTGACAATGTGTCCTAGAAGTTGAAGTGGGTGACTGATAGTGAGTATGGGCTCTCTCGTCCCCAGGGGTGGGAGGCGCTGGTGATCCCCGCCCTGTTTGATGGTGGAGGCAGTGGTGGTGGTGACTCCGGTGGTGGTGACTCCGGTGGTGGTGGTGATGTGGTGGTGTCCAGCTGGGTGGGGTCAGGGATGATGGGAGGAGGAGCACAGTATCGTCAGTGGGGCGGGTCTGAGGCCGCTGGAACAGATATGAAGCAACACCACTGTCCTTTCTGCAACAAACACTTCCGCCGTAAAGACCACCTCACCCAACATGTTAGGATCCACACTGGTGAGAAACCATACACCTGCCCTCGCTGTGGTCGTGGATTCAACCAGAAGAGTCCTCTTATGTATCATCAGAGCATCTGTCGATAGTCTGTCCAGTCACTCCTGCATCTAACCTACTGTAAAGATAACTCGGTAATGCAACAATAATTTTTAACACCACAAACAGTATTTGGGAAAAGTCCTGTATATTTACTTTTTATAGAAATTAATATTATACTGGATTGCACCAGCCTTATGAGGGCCCTGGCCCAGTAGGCTGATTGAAATCGTTCTTTCTCTCTATACTGGATTGCACATTATTTTAAAAGGATTTAATGATACTGTCCTGTTGTGATGAACACTACATGTGTTTTAAGAGTTATAGGTTTTCTGAATACAAATTTCAAATGAATTTTTTTACCCATACATTTTAAATAATAATTATTAGGTGTAATAACATAATCGCGTATTGGTGTGAACTACATTAATGTTGCATTAAGTATATTGATTACTGAGAAGGTAGGATGAGGTTGTGATCATAGTGGCTGTATTTTAGCTGTGTTTGACTAGGCGAGTACAGTAGCATGCTAAAGTGGGAGATCTGGGCGTGTGTGACGAGGCCCTCATGTGTTGCAGGCTAGTGCTTGTGATGGTGGTGGTGGTGGCGATGTTGGCTTGGGCAGGGTGGCGGTCAAGTTGTCCCACGTCTGGCTGTCTGGGGAGGCTGCGTGTGTGTCGGCCCACCCATCACCTCTCACACAGCAGCAGCATCATCTCGCACACCAACAACAGCACCATCTCCCACAGCTAACTGACAACCGTCCCTATGCCTGTACATTCTGCGGACGTCGGTTTAAACGTTCGGACCACAGGCGACAGCATGAGCGGCTCCATACGGGGGAAAAACCCTACGCCTGTCCCGTTTGTGGTGCCAAGTTTGCCCAGCAGAGTGGTCTACACTACCACAAGCTAAATGCCTGTCGTGGAGCATCAGCTAGCACTTCACTGGATGCTACTAAGTGAAGCGAGGGTCGACGTTGATATGCTTCCCTAGTCTTACTGTACAGCTTCCTGGTGTCTGCCTTCAACCCCATCACCACCATCCCACACTATCCTACCATTGCACCACCACCACCACACTCCCTTTACATATTGAATCAGATGACTCTAATTTTATTTTGTCTAGATACCTGCTGAGGACTCGAATGCATTTGAGAATCATCTCTTAGGTTATAAGGATTAATTCAGTGTTCAATCTTTTTGATTATTGGAGATTGGTCCTAAGCTGAATAAAGTCATCTGTTGGTATTTAGAATATACAGTACAGTACTGTAATCTAAAATTTTGGTCATCTGAGTAAAGGGGTTAACACCTAAATACTATCTTTTAATTATACTATTTTCTGGCAAACTTCAGACGATTCCCCCTCAACTTAAGGAATGATCTAGCAGCCAAGGGATAATCGAAACGGCTTTATTATCTTTTGACTTATTCATGAAGTATATTAATAGTCATATATTTGCCAGAATTATATTTTCAACTGGTGTCTTCGTACTCAAAGGGTTAATACAACTACTGTACCATAGAATCTTGCTTTTATACCGAACATTTTCTCAACCCTTTTATTTCCAATATATTACTACAGTACCTTAGGCTGTGTTTATCTGTCTGTGTGCGCGCATGTAAAAACATTTTCTCATTTCGCCATTAACCTATTGTTTTTATACTGTTTCGTACAGTATATAGTTTTATGCCATATTACTACCAATTTCCTGATCTCATTCTGTTCACCATTTTACCTTATTTAATTTTGTTTATATAATTTTGTATTTAATTTTAAAATTTATCTAAAGATGTGGCTAAGCTATACCCACAGCATTATATTGTACGTGTAATGAATACCGCATAAAAGTGATACAATATTGTCTCGAGTATAATCACCATGCATTCACTACTTTCTGATCTTCTGTATTCTTTAACTCATTCAGTCTGGATGCATTTAAATTTTAATTTCCCTATGTTTAAGATGGTTGTATGCAGCTTAGGAAGGATCTTTGGTAGTCAAGGGGTAATTGAGATAGCTTATAGCCTAATAAATACTAGAGGTTTTTCCTAAACTGAATTACGTCACCTAATATTAACTCATTCAGTACCAGGGACGTCCTTTCCATCATATTCTGGCAACTATTAGATGATTTTATTCCGCTTAGGAAGGACCTTTAGCAATAATAAGCCTTCAAACTATCTCAACCAACCCTTTTAACTACCACAGATCCTTCCTAAGCTGCATAATATTGTCTAATTATAGTCAGAATAAGATTTAACACGCCGCTGGTACTCGAAGGGTTAAGCAGAATTAAACTTAATAAAATCATCTAATAATAACCAGAATAGAATTAAAAGGACGGCACTGATACTGAAAGGGTTAAGGGTAGCAAAATGTCCATGTGATTGACTCATGACTATGCAGAAATATTATGAAAGGAAATATGTCAGTATTGTATTTAGCAGATGGAATTCCATCTTGTCCCTGTGATGTGAGTTTGTATTTAAATTTAAATAACTAATACATTTTTTATGCATGTTTGAGTTTCATTAACCCACTGAGCCCCAGCTAGTTATAAATAAATGTACCACCAGGGACCGGCAGGATTTGAATTTTTGTTTTTTTCCAGAAACAATAGAGAATGGGTTGGGAATGAAGGAAAAACCACAAATAAAAACTATCAAAATGGTCAAAAATTGGTCCTACGGACCCCCGAGAACGGATTTTAGAAGAGTAAAAAATTGAAGGCAAAAACACCCCAAAAAAAAAACATGTTTTTGCACGCGGTTGGACTTTGAGAGTTTTCAACCATCGCCAAGGTTGCGTGGGATACTTACACAGTCCCCATACAAATCTGAGCCCTCTAGGTGCCATAGGACCGGAGTAGCAGTGACGACACCTTGTCGTCGCGGGGGTTCAGTGGGTTAACACTATTTAGATGCTAATGCAATATGTCAATATTTATTGATTATGGTTAATGCATCGATTGAAATATTAATTGAATTGTTAATTTATCTATATCTGTAGCTACTCAGGCGCATACCCCACATCCGTCCGTGCACTGAGACCCGAGCTCCGGGTGTCAGCAGTGCTGCCAAAGACAAAAAAGCGCTACATTGCTAATAAATAGCGAGTTTTCCCCAATGTCTATGGTAGCGGTGCGGGTAAACCCCGCAAGCTACGAAGCTCATTCTAATGTAATTTTGAAGCCATTTTTGTTTAGTTTTCGGCTGAATATATTTAATTTTATGAAGACACTTGATTAATCATTCGGGAATGCCTGAGTGCCCAATTATGCCCGCAGCGTAAGTGTTAAAAGGAAAAAATAACACCATTGAGCCTGCATATCATCTATAGCACATTAGTTATTGTAGGGTAAGACGGGGTAATTTCACCGAAAATCACGGTTTTTTACTAATAGAAACTGCCACAAATGGAATTTTAATTTTTTGTTTTTTTATTTTTTATCTCTACTACATTCAGCGTTTCTGCTATAGATGCCCAAAAAAACAAATCAAAATGTATAATGTTTTGGTCATCCTGCCGATTTATAAAAAAAAATTACTCTTGCGACGAAATTAACCCGCTGGGCGGGATAATTTCGCCGCTGCGACCTATTTTACGCATCATATTGCTAGTAAACTAGATAACATTATATGATTAATGGCCAGACAAAACACTAACGTGCAGGTAAAACCAAAGAAAACATGCACAAACCCAAACTGCCACTAAACATGCCAATAAAAATACGTCGCACGCGCACACACACACACACAACTGAACGGGGCGGGCAGAGATGCAGATGTGTCACACGTGTAGACCTAGGCGCCGCTGTGTCTAGTGCGGTTGTGGACGTATTTATTAGGCCTACGGATGTGGACTATTTAGTGAGGGTGTGGGTGCGGCGTGACCATACCGTAAGACGCGCCGCTAGCCCCGGCGTCAGGCCCTGCAAAATTGCAACACAACCTAAGCCAAACTAGCTCTACAACCTAAGCCAAACTAGCTATACAACCTAAGCCAAACTAGCTCTACAACCTAAGCCAAAACTCCTCTACAACCTAAGCCAAACTGCAGCCGAATCCATGCAATAGTTTCGGAGATATTGGCGTTTGAATGCAAATTATTAGCATCACGGCGAAATTACCCCGTCTTAACCTATATACAGTACTGTAATTTATTAAGCAGCTTACATACATTGACATGCAAATGGTTCAGTAACTTCCAGTTTAAGTTGTATTCTTCCAAAACTATTGTCAGTACTGTACAGTATTGATATTGAGGAATTGATAGCAGAATTGGAATGACTACAAGGTGGTGGTTGACTAAAAATTCATGATAGGTGATTGACAAACATGTGAGCGTCTGCATAGTCAATGGTTGGTTGACAAATATAAGGGTATGCATAGTCCATAGTTGATGAAAGTAATATGCTGGTTGTATGTACAGTTTAGTTGAAGAATCATAAGTAACTAGCAAGTGGTAGTGTATACAGTATTTTTGATGGCTGGGAAATTAAGGGGAGATAGTTGATTTTTCTGTACCCCCTTCTCCTTTATTAGTTATAAATTTTAAGAATTTTGCCCCATTAATTTGGCGATTTTAAGACCTTTCGTGCAATTTAGGTATCGGCAATATTTACACATGATTTCTTCTTTTTGAATGAGATGTAAAAACATGTTCCTACACTTACCGACCCTATTAAACATCTGACGGACATTAATACAGCCCAGAGCGAGCAAAACGTAAAGACAGCTGAGACAAGACTTATTAGTCTTGTATAGTTGAAGGATGAGAGTCACTTATGATTGGTGGTGGTTGTAGGTTTGCAGTATGGTTGTGGCATTGGTGGGTTGGAAAGGAAAGTACTGTATAGGTAGCACCAACGAACTTGACAATAATCTTGTTCCCTGACCTCTCTGTAACTCAAAAAAGCCTAGAGCAAACTGGCTGTAAATATCCACACCGATTTCCTGGTGGATTCTTCCCAAATGATAGAAACATCAGCACGATTGCTTTCATTAATTTTTAGTTATAAGAAGTTAAGGGGTCAAGATCATTGTAAAGTTTGCTGGCGCTACCTATAGTTATTGTTATGTATGTACAGTATAGTTGAAGGATGAGAATATACCTGCTGATTGGTGGCTTAGAGACCAATTAGAATGATACAGTCAGTGTTCTGTATAGAAATAGTTGACAAATGAGAATATAACTGGTGAAATATTACTTACAGTGTAATTAACATAGAAACTAGCTGTGGTGATATGGTAATATTCTAATTTATTAATTTCACTCCCAACACCAAACACCTCCCAATGAAATTGACGAAAGCATGTGATCCTCCTGGGATTCGAACCAGGGTTACCACATACAGATCTTAAACACACTAACCATTACACCATCAAGACAGTTAAAGATCAAGCACATGACTACGATTTTATATCCATTTATCTAATACTGGATATCGGTCTAATCATGTGAGACTTGTAAGGCTGTACTGTATACAGTTGAGGGCAGAAGGAGTAACGTCCACTCTCTTATCTGTTACAGAGTGGCCAAGGGTTGGTAGCGGCGTGTGGGTGGCCGCAGGTGGGTGAGGGCGGGCAGTGGGTGGTGGGTGTGGGCAGTCCGTTGGGGTTGAGGACACGTCAGGGTAGTTGGCCGCTCAAACAGGGCCAGCGTAGGTTTGTCTGCGACGTGTGTGGCCGCAGCTACAAGCGCCGAGATAATCTTAGCCAGCACCACAGGAGTCACACTGGGGAGAGGCCATATGTGTGTGCCCGCTGTGGCTCAGCATTCTCACAGCGTTGGGCTCTCCACTACCACCGCCTTAAGGGCTGTGTTGCTGTTAATGACCAACTCAATGAAGGAAACAAGAGTGCTCATTGACATGCTGATATTTTGTTGAATTTATGGGAATTGCCAAAAGGCCAATCATAGACATCATGTGTGAAGGGTGTGCAAGACAAAAGTGGAAAGTGCAACTGTGTTGCCTTTAGCAATATCCCTGTACATAACCCAAGTAAGAAAACATAAATATTCAACAGTGGAGAGGACTATATCCTATAATTCTATAAAACAATAATACATCTGTGTCCTATGAAATCTACTACCCAAAATCAGTATTTACCAACTCTCGAACCGTGATAAGTGTATTTATGTCCCGTTTATTTACTGCTGTTCACTAGGCATCTTTTGCGACATTTAAAAGAATTAAAAACAATACCCTATTAGAGATGAGGAATATTTTTAATATTCAAATCAGTAAAAGAATATATTGCATTTCTGAAAAGAATCGTGAATTGCATCGTTTGAGGGTCATCATTGATGTAAGAAAGGAAGATCAGATACAGTACATTGTTGTGGACTTAGATGGTGCTAAAATGGGTTTATGTTGTGCAGTAAGGTGGTGCTGACATGGGTTATGTTGTGGAGTAAGGTGGTGCTGATGTGGGTTATGTTGTGGAGTAAACGGTGGTGACGTGGGTATTTGCTGTGAAGTAAACGGTGGTGACGTGGGTATTTGCTGTGGAGTAAACGGTGGAGACGTGGGTATTTGCTGTGAAGTAAACGGTGGTGACGTGGGTATTTGCTGTGAAGTAAACGGTGGTGACGTGGGAATTTGCTGTGAAGTAAACGGTGGTGACGTGGGTATTTGCTGTGAAGTAAACGGTGGTGACATAGGTATTTGCTGTGGAGTAAACGTTGGTGACGTGGTTATTTGCTGTAGAGTAAACGGTGTTGAAATGGGTTTATGTTGTGGACTGAAACGGTGCTTACGTGGGTTTATGTGTTACAGGGGTGGTGGTGGCCTGGTGGGGGGTGCAGTACAGGTAGTAGTGTGGTGACCGGTGGTGCCCCAACCTGCTCTTACTGTCGCCGTACCTTCACTCGCATCGACTCCCTCAAACAACACCTGATGATTCACACTGGTGAGAGGCCGTACAAGTGCCGACGGTGTGGGGACACATTCAGGCACAGGATGGCTCTTACCCGACACCGACACAAGTGCCCCCCGCCTGGCCATCCACATAGGCCTACTCTTCTTCCAAAGCAGATTTGGAAGCAAGTGTAACTTCTACCTCACCAAGCTGGAATAAGCCACTGTGGTGAGGCACATTGGCTGTCATCGTCCTCTCGGGGATAGGCTGGTTCTGCAGTGGACCAATATAAGCTCATAATGAGGATACTACAACACCAGACATAGAAATGGGACATCAATAATTTTGCTACCTGACTTCATAAAGATATAACATTCAGTGTTTATAGAGAAGCTCCTTAGTAAAATCCTTATTCTTTTTCATTTCAAAACATAGTTGTAACAAAAAACGTGGGGTGTGTGCAGTTCATTGTTTCCTATATTATATAAAGTAGGATATCATTGTTAGGCCTTTATTGTTATACTGTAGTCATTATTGATTACAGTATTTAAGTTATGGTAGGCATTTCTTTGATAATCTACAATTAATGTAAGACAACAAAGTACAGTACTGTACTATACAAAGCAGTACTATACTATTATATAACCTAGTGTAAAAAGTTTATGTATATTGGCACAACAAATATTTTTTGTCTTGTAGATATTCCCTAGCTCTCATATAATATTTGCTGTTTCATACAAGATTTGTATACAATAGCTAATTTGCATTAAAGTGCTTTATGTATATATTGTACAACAAATTTACTGTATATGCTCTATAGTATTTTGAAAATTAAATAAAAATATAAAAATTAATTCTATTTTATATTCCGGGGTGTATGGGAAATGAAGTATGCTGTGCATATAAGTTAATAAGGTGTTTGAGCCGACACACACACACACAAATGCAGTGTACTTTATATATATTTTGCCTGTCATAAATGTACTGGTTGTGACATTTCCAATTTGTACTGATATTTTCAATGGAAAGATTATTGATTAGCTCTTTGAAACTATTCCAGAGGGTTGCCTTTAGAGCGCAAATATCGCCACATTGGCCTTCAATAAAGTACTCAAAGTAGTCACAGGTTACCACCTGGTCAGAGCCATACAACCAATGCATTAACTTAATCCTTGTTTACATCATAATATTCTATCCATACTATGAAAACTAGCTAGTCATAATGTTTCTTATCTAGTAGCTCGTTATCACCGGTTTGCAGTATCGCTGTCACTAGAGGTACAATGTCAGCTTTAGGATATAATATTATGGTCATAAGGAGATGAGACCTTGTACAAAATTTCAATTTCTGGATTAAGATCTCACAGGGACTTAGTAACCTAATAACGGTACTGTCAACTGGGGCGAATTTGGACTTTCTATCTATCTATCTATTGCCTGACGCCGTGATCCCCGAAGGGGTGGCCACGAACGAACCGCCCCCATGCACCTCTGTCCCCAGTCAGTCGACGCCCCTCCCCCCAACCAGCACCGCCTTCGTTCATGTAGTTCCTCACTCCTTTACGTTGATTAAAAGTTAATTAAATTGATAAATAGATAACGAATAAACATAATAGAAATCTGTTTTCACTCGATTGTTCGAAATGCTTTTATCTAACTTTCTTGCTTAACCCTCTCTGACATATGACGCGATTTTGAGCCTATTAGGGATACTTTAAAGCCTTTGTTACCATCAGGGGTATTTAGAAACCTTTAGTTTAGTTACTTCAACATCTGCAGTTAGCTGTGGGCAGAAAACTAATTTTGGAGAGTTAATTATAAGAGTGAGAGAACTCTATTTCTTATTGCTAATCTGGCAACCTCTGCGTCATATGAGTCTGAAAGGGTTAAATAGTTTTAATGTATACAGTAATGCGATATGTACCACCGATTACAAATTAAAAACCGTAAAAAACAAATCGTAACATTGGCAAACTTTCTTGGGCAAACGTGTTGATGAGTAGATGCAGGAAAGTCTACGGTGCCAAGATGTACAGTAAAACCTCGCCCATCCAGACTAATTGGGGGAGAACCCTGCCTGCATCTGCCAAAAGTCCGGATGTGCCGAAAGTCCGGACATATATTCAACCATCCAGACAAATCCGGATGGCTGAAACGTGAGTCCAGATATCTAACTTAAACAACCAGACTTGGGTTTCAGCCATCCAAACAAATCCGGATGGCTCACATACAAGTCTGGATATCTATCTATCTATCTATTGCCTGACGCCGTGATCCCCGAAGGGGT
>JAGKTK010000513.1:82349-108317 GCA_018397895.1 Paralithodes camtschaticus | reverse complement strand
AATAATCGTCTGGTTAATTATATAGCGCCCGTATCTCCTCCTTCGAGGATTCTCAAGCGCTTCACACTTCTTTAATCAACCAGAGACCATTACCCATCTCCCTTGCTCATGGGAAGACAGTAACCGCCGGCTATATCTCAGAAAAACTTTTCAATCTGAGCGGGGATTGAACGCGAGACCTGTAAGATGGGAAGCAGGCACCCTATCAACTGAGCCAGCCGGACGGCTGTGTTTCTTCTTGTTTGTACTGGCTATTAGTGGATGAGTTTATTCAGCTTAGGAAGGAATTGTGAGGGTCGGTGTATTATTTGAGATAGTTTTCCCCACTTTCACTCCTAGAGGGCCTTCCAAACTAGAATAAAATCGTCCAGTGTTAGCTAAAAGAAAGTGAAGAGGCGTACCCGAATACTGAGAGGGCTAAGCAAACTACATGCGAGTAAAGTGGAGTATTTACTTTCTATGACAGTGATCATCACGCCTGTATGTGCTTGGGCATTTTCAGAAACTGTCAGACTGGAAATACTGACAGTGGTTTACTTCTGGCAATTTTGTATAGGCTACCGTTATATCCTTATATAGCTGACTGAAGCGGACTGTGTAAACAAATTAAAATACATAAATCATACTGACTTTTCTCTTAACATAACTCATATGGTGTAAGTGCATATGTTTCCATTATAGTTTCTTAATTTATCTTTAAATTTGTACTAGGTAACTTGACTCAATATGAGTGCATTTATTTTCACCAATGCAAGGCATTCCTCTATTATAGTATAATCTGTGTCGCCTCCATTTGAAATCACAAAGCATTGTCCAATTTTCTGCCGGTTCTTGGTTTTTGACAGTAATTTTTTTCCAGTGGCGTTTGATGTTATTTGGGAGAACTGTGTGACGTTTTTGGAATGTCATCTGATGTTTGGTTTGGCAGCTTTTGTTTTGTTCTGGTTTTGGGAATTCCAGCGTTTGTCCCCTTCGATTAGCTAATTTAATAGTGTTATATTCCAATTATTTCATCGTCTACATCGTCAGTTGTTGACATTTTATCAGAGCAAATCATGGGAGGTCTGGCCAAATTGATATGTAATAATATGAAGCCAATCACATTCAGAGAAGGTTATCGGTGTAACCAGCATTTTGTGTAATGATAGCTTGTCGAGTGGTAACCATTGTTCTAGTAGTTGTAACCAATGTTTTACATATGTGACCATGGTGGGGAAGTGTCATGACCACACATTTATTGTTGAGCTGTGATAATAGTTGGCTTACTGAAGTTGATTTGTATTTATTTCACTCACCAGTGCGTCAGTCTCTACTTTGTTAAGGCTCTGCAATACTGATGCAAGAGACTATGTTTCTGTAATGGCATCTTGTAACATGGTCCGTTGTTTAGTGAACTCCTCTGGAATATCTTTTGTTTTGTTTTACTAAAAATCTTGCTCAGATTTATAGCAGTAATTAGGTCTCTCTTATCTGGCTGTTAATACCCTTAATGGAAACACTTGAGACTTGCATGTATTTCCACAAACATTTTACTCACCAATATCAAATTGCGGCACAAGAGTTACACCTTATGTTCAGTTTTCACTAGCCTGTAACTCTTACGGGGACCCGAGATTATCGATTGAAGCTTCAAGATGTTGGGAGGTTCATATGTGTCGAACTAGATGGTTTCATTGGCAAGGGACTGGGAGTTTCGAAAAGGGGCTCCAGTCCTGAAAATGTACTTGACTTGCAGTGTGCTGGCTTAATAATCCAGAAGGGTTGATAGCCTCTGAAGTCCTAATTAAACTAACTAGTCTCAGTTGAACTTCAAAGTTTTGGTTGCTTCTTTTCTAACACACTCGATGAAGACGCCTTATATATACACGTCACAGGAAATTGGAGAGAGCAGCTATATGGACGTTCACAGCATCTTCGCTATGAATTTATGACACTATAGGGGGTGTTTTCTTGACGTGTCAGCATAGCCAGGATACTTGTAGAACAGCAGGAACGATCAGATTACCTCAGAAAAACAACTGACGTTTAGTGAAAACTCGATATGAGGTCCTTTGGGTCTGCAACGCACGACGGGGCGCCTGCAAAGCGTCAAAACTATTCCAAGGGTGTCAGCCGTTTTTGATACATCAAAAACCCTATCTTTTCAAAGCATCAAAAAAGTTGGACCTTTTCAATTTGACAAAAGGCTGAAACTGACTGGATGATATCATATCATCAAAAACACCAGTGGTCTTCAACACATCAAAAATTGATATTATCCCATCAATGCATCAAAAACTTCAGATCTTTGCAAAGTGTCAAAAATCTAACCTAACCTAACCTAATCTAACCTAACCTAACCTAACATAACATAAGATAAGAATACAAACTGCATATCAATGTCCATCTTTATTTTAATGTTCCTTAACATAAGAAAAATATTTTCATATATTGAAATATACTTGTTATCAAATGAAATAAAATCGATAAGATCGTCATGCAGTGGGTAGCAGTATCTCCTCTCTTACTGAAGAAAGTTTTCGAAACGCTCCTGCACCTGGACTTTTTTATGCGTTGATGAGTTTTTGTCAATTATATGCTTTGATAACATCTGGCATTTTTGATACATCGATGACTTCCAACTTGTGATGCATTGAAGTGGTATCAACTTTTTTACACATTGATATGATCTGGGGAAAAACTGTTTTTTGACAAAATGAACACATCTGGAAAATTTGATGTACTGATCACTTTTTGCAGATTTGATGAAATGATAGGATCAGTTGTTGACGCTTTGATGCTCCCCCAAGCTATCCACTGAGCTATCGCTACTCCTACAATAACAACAACAACAAAAGTAACTAAACTAATAATTATGTTATCTGTTGTTCTTCGAGGTCTTTCCTTGGCTGCATAATATTATGAAGTCGTTTAATGTTATCCAAAATCAATTGCAATTGAAGCCATGATATTGAAGGTTTTAACGCAGGGATGGTATTTTTGGACCCTCTATTTCGCCAATTTAATTAACGAGTTTTCGTTTAATTCCATTAGTTTGGAGGTCATTAGACATTTCTCCCCTTTCAGGTATCGACGGTATTATGGGCGAACGGCTGCGACATTTGTTTACCGAAATATCTAAATGTATCTCAAATGTGGGCCCTAGGGCGTTTTATAGCTTGGAGGGTGTCGATGGAGAGCTTCTGTGTTCGTCTATGTAACAAACTAAAATACATATTGCTCAAATAATGGAAACAAAATCAAAACCTTCAAAACACATTTTAAAAACCACGACAATAAAGCCCCAACGACGTCTGCTGAGCTAGTGTTACTGGGGTATTTCTGAAACAGACTAATCTCTTCAGGCACAGAACCAGCAGCCCGTAATGAGACCATTACCATGTTTCACTCTGCCTAAATACTAATCTCTTCAGGCACAGAATCAGCAGCCCGTAATGAGACCATTACCATGTTTCACTCTGCCTAAATACTTGGAATAATTATGTACTGTCCAGTCCAGGTCAACAGTTATGCCCTACTTTATCCAATTATGGTTATCCTTCTAGTTATAATACAAATATATCTTTAACAGACAAAGACAAAGCCATTGGTCAGTGTGATTCAGGAGGATTGTTTATGTTTTATATCAAACTAATAGCGGTAAATTCAATTGATATTACGATGGTGAGACACCACTTTTGTCCATTGGTGGAATAATTCGGTTGAACAGTTCGAAGAGTAAAACAAAGACAATATCAGAATGTGTCCCTTAACCCGTACAGTACCAGGGACGTCCTTTTCATCATATTCTGGCAACTATTAGACGATTTAATTAAGTTTAGGAAGGACCTCTAGCAATAATGCGGTTTCAAACTATCTCAACCAACCATTTAAAATACCACAGATCCTTCTTAAGCTTCATAATATCATCTAAATATAGCTAGAATAATATAACACACACGTCGCTGGTACTCAAACGATTAATATGTAGGTTTCCTAGGCTCGCACGTAAGGTAATCTCCATGTAAATAAATATAACTGAAGACTATGTACTACCTAGATATATTAGTAAAATATAACTGAAGACTATATACTACCTAGATATATTAGTAAAATATAAATATAATGACAAATTAAAATAGCGTTTTATCCACTTGGGGAACCGTTATGTATTACATTTGTTATGACATTGCAATAGAATATTTATTATTTCATAAATTCTGAATTGGATAATGTTTGTTATAAATACTAATGATTCATATAATTCCACCACATTTTGGTTAATCATAAAGATTTGATAAAATGTAATCACATTTATGAAACGATGAAAACATTGCTCGAACGTTTAACTTATGATTCACCTTAGAAACTTCAGATCTGGTATCGACGAAGTAGCTTTTTTTTTTTTTTTTTTTTTTTTAAAGCGAAAATGAACGGAGGAAGGAAAAACACGGATACAACAAAAAGGTCCATGTGCCTAAAGGCATCCTCCATTCATAAAATGTTTGTAACAACTGGATTTAAACATTTGTAGATTGTAAGTTTATGGAAAGCAATTCGAGGGAAGTGAATTCCAAAGAGTAGTAGCTCTGGGGATAAATTAATTCTGATAAGCAGAAGTTCTGCATTGTGGAGGAGAAAGTGTAAATTCATGGGCGCCCTCAGCTGCCCTACTTCTAAGGGGAAAGATGTGGAGAGGCGGCACAATTGAAGCAAGTTCCTCGGAACAATTGCTGTGAAAATATCTGTAGAATAATGCAAGGGATGCAACATTTCTTCGTATGGATAATGTTGGAAGGTCCTGTGTGATTGCAGGGTTATTGATTAATCTAATAGCTTTATTTTGAATTTTGTCCAACTGCCTCAATACAACCACTCCACTTCCACCCCACAGAGGTGAACAGTAATCCATCTGAGAACGCACATGACTTTTATATATTACGGCCAACTGCTCGTCAGTGAAGAATTCTCGAACTCTGTACAGGAGTCCCAGTTTTTTAGAGGCATTCTTAGCAATGCTTCTAACATAATGTGTCCAGCTCAAGTTAGTAGTTAATGTTACACCGAGAATGTCAATACTAGGGGAAGTGGGAATATTTACATCATTACAAAATATATGGGAGTCAGTGATATTCTGTCGGTTAGAAAATTGAATGTACTTGGTTTTCTGTGCATTAAAGGAAACTAGATTATTTTGTCCCCATCCATTAATTCTAGAAAGGTCCTGGTTCAGAGAAATTGCAGTGTTTATTTTTGAATTTATAAGATCGGGTTGGGTGAAAGAATTGGTAAATGTGAAGGAACTGTGGAGTGTTGAGTCATCTGCGTAGGAATGTATTGGATTATGAGTGGTAGATATGAGATCATTGATATGAATGAGGAACAGACTTGGGGCCAAAACTGATCCCTGGGGAACACCAGCATTTATTGAGTGAAATTGAGAATAAAGGCCATCTACCATTACACATATTTTTCTGTTATGAAGATAAGAAGAAATTAGTGGAACTAATGATGCAAGGCATGTGACATCTTCGACAATAAGGATTGATGCCAGACTCCATCAAATGCTTTTGATATATCCAGTGCTATTGTATGTGTTTCACCATGTTGGTCTGTAGCTTGGTTGATTTGATGCGTAAGAAGGCAAAGCATGTCTGCAGTTGATCGATATCGTCTAAAACCATAATTATCTATCACTGATTAATTTATTATTCTCAAGATGCTTAATTATGTGATTATTTAATATAATTTCAAAGACTTTACCAAGAGTGGAAGTTATAGCTATTGGTCTGTAGTTTGATGGATCTGAAGAGGCACCTTTTTTTAGGAACTGGATGGATGTTTGCTTCTTTCCAGGGTACTGGGAAGCATGAGGTATGAGTACACAGACGGAAACATTTTGCCAATACAGGAGCGAGCACCAAGGAGCAATTCTTAAGTACTATTGGAGGAATTTCATCTGTACCAGAAGCCTTATCTACTGAGAGATTCTGCAAAATAATTTTGACATGTCTGGTGTGGTCTTAAGTGAGGGAATTTCAGGCGAATTCAAATTAAGTACAGGGACATCTTGATTTATTTCATCTAAGGTTGAGTTGGTGGAGAAAATATCCGCAAGAAGGTTAGCTTTACCTCGTGGGTCACTTACAAGATTGCCAGTCGGAGATTTTAATGGTGGAATGGATGAAGCAGTATTGAAGTTGGATTTAAATGAGTTAAGAGTAGACCAATATATTTTGTTATCATTTGGATTATTTACAAGTTTATTTGCCAGCTTGTGGAGAAAGTTTGATTTAGTTAGGTTTAATACAGTTTTGGCATGATTTCTGATGTTTCTAAAGTAATTAAAGGCTTCATGTATTTTTGATCTTGTGTATGCATTGTAGTCTATTGCTTTTTGTTCAGTTACTCTAGCACAATTATGGTCAAACCATTTAGGTGAATTAGATCTTTTACTGTACTTTTGATGAGGAATAAAAGTTTCCATTCCAATTTTTACAAAATCTTGTATGTGGCTCAAGGTGGAGTGTGCATCATTAGAAAAGAAAGAGGTCCAGGGAATATCAATAAAGAAACCTTGAAGACCCTCCCAGTCTGCCCTATCGTAATGCCATTTAGTCACCAAAACAGGTTCAGAGTGGGAAGGTGTGGTAGGTGATAGACAGGTGGCCTGTATCAGACAGTGATCAGAAGATCCAAGTGGGGACCTCACTGTAACATCATAATTTTCTGAATTGGTTGTTAAAAATAAGTCCAGTAGGTGGGAATTATGAATAGGATTATCTGGTACACGGGTGGGTTGGTTGACTAGTTGAGTGAGATTAAATGAGTCTGCAAATAGCTCACATTCAAGACCAGCATCATCAGTCCTGGCTGAATGAGTGAGCCATTCAACATTATGGACATTAAAATCACCCAACACAGTGATTTCAGAAGAAGCATTTAAGTTGAGGACACTGAGTTGTGAGGACAGAGAATCAAAAAGACTTTGCTCTGGAGGAGTATTTGGGGAACGGTAGATGCAACATATGTATGTAAATTTACCAGCAGAAATTAATTTGTATATAGAATAATCAAAATAGGGACAATTGAAACTAGTAACCTCCTCCAGGGCAATTTCAGATTTTGCGAAGCAACATACACCTCCTTTAGGTCTGAAATTTTGGAGCAGTTGATAACTTGGAAAATTAAATCTAGACGTGTCAGATGTGGATGTTACTTGAGTCTTTGTCAAAAAAAGGAGAGTAGGGGATTCTGCTTGAAGAAATTGGTGTACAGAATTGATGTTAGAGTGAAGTCCCCTTATATTACTAAAGAAAAAGCTGCACCGACGAGCAGTTTTGGGACGTTGCAATGGTCTTGGCACAGTCGCATGATGACGACCGGGAGGGCCCTGTGTCAATGACCCAACCAGGCCGGGGGTGGATATCCGAGGGACCACCAGGTTTGCTCTTAACAATTGTACTGCCATATTTATTAGGTAAGTGTATGGTGTTGCATGTATGATATGTAGTGGGAAGAGTAGTGTTTTATGGATAGAGGATAGCGATGTAGGGCAATGTCGTGAAGTTGGATGTGTATGTTATATAAAGAAGGTTTTCCTGATACCCCTGATGTGTGAGGCAGAAAGATATGTATCCAGCTACCAAGGCCTGGGAGAGAAAATGGAATTCAGGCTATTCCCTGAGTCTCCCGAAACCTTTAGGCCAGGCAATAAAGTGCCGAGGTTGGACAAAAATGTTAACAAAGCAATTTCACCTGAAAAGGGTTCTTTGGAGGTATCTCTAACCACACAAAAAAGTGCACTCGAATCCACCCATGGCAAATACTCGTTTTCACTGAAAATCCTAGATGCCCGCCGCCGCGGAAGGTAAAATATTGAAATAGGCATAACTTTGCTGAAAATCAACATAGAAACACAAATAAAGTGTCTAATCCTACTAATTTTGAGGTGCTCTTTCATTTAAAGTTACTTTGGAGGAGATTGGAAAATGTGTTCATATTGAAATCCTCGAAAAATCAAATTTTTGGCCTAAAATTACCCTAAAATGAGCAAAATTAATTGTCTGAACAACCGGCTATAATCTTTTACATAATATGTATTATTGTATTGTGTATATTGTGTATGTATATATGTATATAAGTATGTATATGTGTATATTCCAAAGTGACTTTCAAACACATTTATTTATTTATAGTCCCGTTTCATCATCATCGTTTTCCACCTCATTTTCTTCAATGTCCACAAACAGGTAATGCCCTTGCATTGACCACAAGCTGGAGTGCAATGGAGCCCATTTTTGCGGCATGTACATGTTCTTGTGTTGCATTTTCCACCACAATTGCATCGCATTATGTTAAGTAGTCGATCAGGTGCCGACGGCTGAGACATTTTGACGGGATATAAGCCAGAAGGAGAAGTCGTCCAGCCCCATTCTTCTGCAGGAATATCATTACCACACCATGCCTGAACCTGATGGTATGCGCGATGACTATGGAAAATGGCTGCATCAGATGTTGGCGGAAGCTTCTCTGGCGACACATACTGCGTGGCAGTACCCACTTTCTGCTGAAACTTGTCCACTCTTGCCGAGTCAAGGCTCAGAGATGTTGTGCAGCCATAGATGATCAACAAGGCATCTTCTCCAGCTCTATCTATTTCTGCTTTAGATGAAGATGGAGACATGAATATTGAACTACACCGCTCTAGTTCTGCATATTTCATGAGTACTGACACTTTGCCAATCACATAAGGTCTAGACGTAGTGTCACACCCACTGAAAGCGTGCAGAAAGAGCAGGGCGCCAGAGAGTAATGGGTCAAGCTTCTTTGCCAAAGTTGTGATACACACTGTTTGTTTGGATGTCACCATGTATAAGTCTTTGTCAGCAATATTGGCATGATGCGTTAGCAGCTGGAACGCATCAGAATCCTCTGCGACAACAGCTGTTGGCTTCTCTTTGGCGTGAAGACATGCTGACATACATATCTTGTAGTCAGCATCACCTTTTGCATGTTCAACGGCGATATCCGCTTTGGTCATTTGCTCTGCAAGTAGATTGATGAATGCTTGCTTGTTGGAAGGATTGGCAAGAAAGCTATTCTTGGTCATGGTTACATGCACTTCTGGTGAAACCAACACTGTAGCACCTATATCATTCCCCATCCTGCGACGATGTGCTTCATCCTTTGTGCTAGATCCATCATACCCATCAAACACAACCAAAGCATGACAGTATGATTGCTTGATGTGTCGGACGTACATTTCACAGATCTCCGAGTAGCTGTCATTTTTAGGCCATGAGAATTTATGAAGCAGGCTACCACCATCAATGATGTACTGCATACTCATGTCACAGGACGTTGCACTACTGCTCTCTGGAACAAGCTTGATGAGATGGTGAATGATTTCCGATTTATCCCCCATCCTCATGCACACATGGTTGTCAAAGAGAGATGGTGGGAAAGAGCACATCTCATATCGGAAGAGATCTGGAAGTGGTATGTCACCATTGAAACCTGTAAGAAGAAGACGCTGATAGAGACGCTGTGAATCCATCTCAATTTGGGCACCAGAAGATGTTTTCACATGAGTAGCTGATGGTCTTAACTTGATTCTTCTGAGAAAACTTGTATTCTGCGACAGATTGTCCGACCATGGAATCAAGGATCTTCTTTCCAACACTTTGAGCCTCATATGCATTCACAGAATCATTTGCCACCAAGCCAGTTGATAGACTTACAATCTTCTTTGATGGTTTGTTGAATACGCCATGCTCAAGGAACACTTGGAGAATCTTCTGTACATGACTCATGTCACGACGTATCCTGGCTGCTGCTAATTCACGATGTCCATCAGGTGTATCCATAGATAAACCACCTATCGCGAAAATGGACTGGCTTATATTGGCACACACAGGTCTTGAGAGCAGGAAAAGAAGTCGAGTGCTGTCACTGAATCCACGCCCTTGGGTTAAGCCGCCAGTTGATTTGATGCTGGCCATCAGAACTTACTCTATGAAGAGGTCTGTGAAAATTCCTGACCACGCACCGTCACTTCTTCTGACTGGAAAGAGGCCATTCATAAATGCCCTATATACATCTGGATGGGTTTGTTCCAGGTCAATCATTCTTGGGATGAACAAAGCCAAAGACTTCGTATAGTTGTTGTGACCGGCAGCAGCAAGAAAAGGGTGCATTTCACGCAGAGACTGCAAATACAGAGGCCAGCAACCTATACGAGCAGAACAAATGAAGGACCTAAGAATGGATACCATATTTTGGTATTGTATCCACAATCTTGCAGTGCCATAGCTTTGCAGTGATGCACGCCAACCTTCAAGAGCAGTGTGGATGTTGCTCAATGTATCGCTCTGTAGTGCATCATCCAGAGTCATGCTTCCGTCTTGAACGTCTTTGACAAGCTGAGAGATATCAGAAAGCATATCAGCTTGAGGATGGTCTCCAACCCGTGACTGTGGCGAGATTCCAGGCAGGACATCGTCACCAGCCTGATGGGAAATACCAGACTGATTGGTTGAATCAAACGTTTGAGAAGATCCTGCCTGAGTAGAGTCCTTTGACTCTGTGGTTCTTGGGGTTTGGTTGGAGGTGCTAGAATTGGGCAAGTTTCCAGTTTGTACCGAGCTATCTGATGTTTGAGAGGTTCCAGGGTGGTCAGATTCATGGGACTTTCCCGGTTCGTTGGGGCTGCTGGGGTGTTTGGAGGTTGAAGGCTGGTTTTCGCTGCTTGTCTCGAGCATGAGTGTCGACGTAGAGGAGTCCGTACCTTTCAAATCCGGAAGAGGCAAGTGAAGGGCTTCTGATGTAGTTATTATATTCAGAGCACTGTCAATGAGAAACTGAACCCTCGGCATAGACCTGTGCCAGCATTTCCTTTAAACCAGAACCTGCCATGATAACTCCAATGGCTCCAAGCATGCTCATCTCTGTGTGGAATCCGCCAAGTAACAGGACAATCTTTCGCAAACGACTTGATGTGGGTTGATCCTCGATAACCATCAGAGCTATCCAGTATAATTGCTGATCGAAGGTGATGATGGGAGTACAATTCTGCTTTTCAGCTAAGTCGCTCATGTACTCCAGCATTGACCGAACACATGTTGGGCTACTTGGTGACATGTTAATCATTGGTAAGAAGAGTTGTGTACTCTTCCCTGGGTTGGCCATTTGCGTATGAAGGGATTGCATGTATCCAGACCACAAAGGCCGAGGTTGAGAGAGATGCATCGATACCTGTCACATTATGTCTAACTTGAGGCTCTGCATGTCCTGGGTATATGGACGAATAGTTTCATACTTGATACTCTTCAATGGAGACTTTGGGTCTCTTTGAAATACGATTGAATGTTTGCCAACATTTTTTATGTCATCGAATGGCACCTGGTTCCTGGGAATTGGTCTGGAAGTTGAACGAGCTTGTGTGATTGCTCCCATCTGACCCATCATGTGAATGACATTTTCACCATCCAATGTCTTTGCATTGTGATCAACATTGTCGGCAATGAAGTGCAGCAAAGCATCAGCAGTGAGATCTTTAATGTCTACTCCTTGGGTGAGAGCAGCGTTTTTCTTGTAGAGTGATTATTCTGAATATGAAGAGCAGAAACCAAAGCTGAAGAGTAAGTCTATCAAGTCACGATGTCCATATTTCTGGTCCAAAGTTACACACAGACCAACTTGCAGAGGACAGAGGAATGCTCTTGGACAAGTGGAGCTCATTATGGCTTGGCCAATAGATGCACATCGAAGGTCTGCTCTCTTGCTCTTGATGATTGTCTGTAACAGTAGAGACAGGGCAGGGGTCAAAGTGGAGAGATTTTGTTCGAGCGATTTTATATCAGAGGCGTCTGGATATACATTGTTGTGTTTTTCGGCATTCTTTATTTCATTCCTGATATAGGTGCCGACAACTTTGATCAACGAATCCATGTCATCGGGGTTGTCCTTCATTTTTGAGTGCGCATCCTGAATCAACTGCTTCACATTAGATGTGAGTGTGACAATCAGTGGTTGCTTTTTCGTTGAAGTTATCGATACTCTGTTCCCGTAATGTGCATAGAGTTGCCTTTGCAAAGACTTTTTGGAATAAACCTCTCCACTGGTCGCATGGCTTTCCATGATTTCATAGAGTTCATTTAGAGTGACAGTTTCATCATCATTGTTTTCCAGATATTCAATAACGTGCATGAAAGACGATCTCTTCATTTCATCGATGGTACCAGAAGGACGTCCTCGTTTCCGAGGTGGTGCCCCATCCTTGTTTGTAGGTAACATGTCAAGTGTAAGATTTCGTGGACATTTGTAATATTGGAAACATCTGCAGTGGTAAATGTCCTCCTCTGCTGGTAAATCATTAATACATGCAAGTCGATGTGCAACTGCATCAGCCCAAGAGTCTGGATGAGTTTCACGACGTTCATTACATCTTTGCAAGATTGTCTCTGACACAGTGAGGAGCATAACATGGCTGAATTCATATTCAACATTGGTGGGATACTTTCTGGCCTTCTCCTGATCAACATGCATCCCACAGAGATAGCAGTCAGTGTGAAATGAGAATTTTTTAGTATCACATCGCAGTTTGTGTGAGGTAGGACCAGTTTCATCGACATGTTGGCGTTTACCGATCTGCTCATATCGTCTGCTGTTTGTGTGACTTTTGCGACATGATTTGTGGACATATTGCTTTCCATTTTCATCAAATTTATATATTGGGATGGGGTTCGTTGGATATAGTTCATTGTGTCTATGGGTGAATTTATTAATGGAAGTGAGGCCTTTGCGTCCAACGCTGGAATATTCATCGATCTTAAATGAAATAGTGTCTCTACAAATTAAACACGCCGCATCTGTCTTGGGGGATGCCATCACAATCTCAGATCGAAATAAAAGAAAAAAGTATTACTAAATGCATTGCATACACATATATACATTTCTCAATCGTACTGGTGTAATAGTTGCACAGATATGTTCAGAGGATCATATAATTTTCACATTTTCCTTCAATATTATACCAAAAATGACGTTGATTTTGACGTTTGAGCATGAATGCCACCTTATATGACCTTGAAATATTTCCAAGTGAAAGAGCACCTCAAAATGAGTAGGATTAGACACTTTATTTGTGTTTCTATGTTGATTTTCAGCAAAGTTATGCCTATTTCAATATTTTACCTTCTGCGGCGCCGGGCATCTAGGATTTTCAGTGAAAACGAGTATTTGCCATTGGTGGATTCGAGTGGACTTTTTTGTGTGGTTAGAGATACCTCCAAAGAACCCCTTTCAGGTGAAATTGCTTTGTTAACATTTCTGTCCAACCTCGGCACTTTTTTGGTGCTTATTTCCTGGCCTACTTGGCGGTAGTACTTCCCTGGGCGGGGCTACCTACCCCTACTACTTATAATATTGTTATTATATTGTTATTGGTGGCTGGAAAGTTACGCTTTATTATGTAATACATACAAAGTCTGAGCGAAAATATCTTTAGCGGATATTTGTATTGACAATTAATGTAAAATCAGTTGCACAGAAATATGTTACAAGTTATATTGAATAATTGTTGCACGCTGGTGAAATATTTTGAAGCTTATTTATACACATGCCCAAGTCAATGTTGTCCCTCAATATAGTTGTAGTTATAATAATCATATAGTGATGCACAACTGTACTAACACTTGAGACTGTACTTAATTATCGACAAGACTTATGTTGGAAGCTTCAAGCATTTAACACTAGATACCAAAAAATATGTTATAATATATAATATATATATATATATTATTATTATTATATATATATATATATGTGTGTGTCGTTGGATTATGAAGAACCTGATGGATAGTAGAAACAGGTTTTACTCTATTTATTCTGAAAAGTCCATTACAGGGATGCCATGATATTAAAGATACGATGATGCGTGTCTTCTTGTTTGTACTGGCTATTAGTGGCTGAGTTTATTCAGCTTAGGAAGGAATTGTGAGGGTCGGAGGATTATTTGAGATAGTTTTCACCACTTTGACAACTAGAGGGCTTTCCAAACTAGAAAAAAATCGTCTAGTGTTAGTTAGCTAAAAGAAAGTGAAAAGCCGTACTCGAATACTGAGAGGGTTAAGCAAACTACATGCGAGTAAAGTGGAGTATTTACTATCTATGACAGTGATCATCACGCCTGTATGTACTGTACTTGTGAATGTTCAGAAACTGTCAGCCTGGAAATACTGACAGTGGTTTACTTCTGCCGATTTTGTATACTTTTATATCCTTATATAGCTGACTGAAGCGGACTGTGTAAAAAACTAAAAATACATAAATGATACCGGCTATTCTCTTAACATAACTCATATGGTGTAAGTGCATATTTTTTCCATTATAGTTTCTTATTGTATCTTTAAATTTGTACTCCGTAACTTGACTCAATATAAGTGCATTTATTTTCACCAATGCAAGGCATTCCTCTATTATAGCATAATCTGTATTGCCTCCATTTGAAATCAGAAAGCATTGTCCAATTTTCTGCCGGATCTTGGTTTTTGACAGTCAGTTTTTCCGGTGTATTTGATGTTATTTGGGAGACGGTGTGACTTCTTGGAAATGTCACCTGATATTTGGTGTGGCAGCTTTCGTGTTGTTCTGGTTTTGGGAATTCCAGGGTTTGTCCACCTCGATTATCTAATTTAATAGTTATATTCCAACTATTTCATCTTCTACATCGACAGTTGTTGACATTTTGTCAGAGAAAATCATGGGAGGTCTTGCCAGATTGATATGTAATAATATGAAGCCAATCATTCAGAGAAGGTTATCGGTGTAACCAGCATTTTGTGTAATGATAGCTTGTCGAGTGGTAACCATTGTTCTAGTAGTTGTAACCAATGATTTACGTATGTGACCATGATGGGGAAGTGTCATGACCACACATTTATTATTGAGCTGTGATAATAGTTGGTTTACTGAAGTTGATTTGTTTATATTTCACTCACCAGCGAGTCAGACTCTACTTTGTTAAGGTTCTGCAATATTGATGCAAGAGACTATATTTCTGTAATGACAGTCTTGCAACATGGTCCGTTGTTTAGTGAACTCCACTGAGATATCTTATGTTTTGTTTTACTGAAGATCTTGCCCAGATATATAGCAGTAATTAGGTCTCTCTTATCGGTCTGTTAATACCCTTAATGGAAACACTTGAGACTTGCATGTATTTCCACAAACATTTTACTCACCAATATCAAATTGCGGCACAATCGATACGCCTTAAGTTATGTTTATGTTATTATATATATCTGGTTTTAATGTATTCATATTATAAATCTGTTATACATAAATGTATTCAGTAGATTTGTAACTACCTGGCATTCAACCCTTTGACTAAATCTTTAAATAGTTGATTAGCACATACATTTAACGAGACGCTGTGTATTTTATAGTTTACTTTCTTCTATTTGTTGGTTCTGAACCGTAACCTAGTCTTAACTACTATGTGTTTATATAAATATAAGCTAGGGTTAATATTTAAATTTTCATTATTAGCAGTAGTAGTAGTAATAGTAGCAGTATTTGTAGTAGTAGTATCAGTATAATTATAAAGCATTATTTCGTTCTGGCCAATATCGCACCTCAAAAAGGACCTCTATTAGCCAAATATGTAAACATTATTTTAATCAACCCCTTGAGGTTAACAAATCACTTAATTACATTATATCAGGTTTCTTTGTGTTATCTGGCTCCCACGCAAAGACAACATATGTAATCATTCTATTTAAACCCACAATTATCGCATCTACTGCAATGAATTAAACATGTAAAGAAAGAGGAAAACCCATACCTTATAAGGACCAGCGTACTTGGCAGACAACGGATGACCTGGCAGAGGTAGCAGAATCAACACCTCCTGCCCCATCTTAAGATCCCGGAGTTTTGTCTTCTCATCGTACCTGTCCTTCATAAGTGCTTGCGACCCTACCAAATTCCTACCTGCCAACTCTAGGCTTCTCAGCATTCTCTCTCAGCTCTCGAGGACATACTTTAACATGGAACATGGTTTTGCTGTGCCCTCCCAGATTTCTCTAACCATGTTAACCATGACCTGATCTCCAAAAACTAACTCATTGGGACTGAACCCTAGGCTTTCACCAGGTACCTCCCGAGCAGCGAATCATACATAGGGCAACCCAAGATCCCAATCCTTGCCATTTTCAACACAGTAATGCGCCAAGCCTGTCCTTAGGAGGACAGCTCCTGGGGATCCTCATGAAGCAGGTTAGTTACAAAGGAGCCCGCAAAGGCGCGATGGTCGGCCAATCACGGGCCGAGACGTCACAAGACAGCAGGTGTCACATGACACAGCAAGACATGCCGGCCAATGGCAAGCGAGAAGCAGGAATGCACGCGTGACTCAGACACCCACTACCTTCTCGCTCTGAAAGTCTTTCGCATTCCCACGCTGGTACTATTATCACTATTGTTGATATAAAATACAACCCGTTGTCACAGACGAAAATAAAGACCACCACTGGACTGTCTATGACAATGCGATTACTAGGAAAGAAAGAACAACATTCTCTGATAACTGTAGCCTATTTCGATGTCCCCGGCGAGCGCTAGTGGCTAACGAGAGGCGATTCTGCCAACGCTGGTAGATGTCACAGCAGGAAGACCCCCATTGAGGTGGAGAGACTGTGTAAGGCAAGCTTTGGATAATAGAGGAATGACTATATAGATCAGGCAAAGGAAGTGGTAATTAACAGGAATAAATGGAGAATGCTTGTGAATAGTTGAGTGAACACGTGGTCATTTGGGGGAAGGGGTCGTGCACAAGTTGGACTAGATAATAGTCCATCAGGTGCCTGGCCCGGGGAGACGATTTACCCTCTCACGACCATATGCCGCAGAGGTTGCCAGATTAGCAATAATAAATAGAGTTCTCTCACTCTTATAATTACCTCTCCAAAATTAGTTTTCTGCCCACAGCTAACTCAAAGACAACTGCAGAGGTTGAAGTAACTAAACTAAAGGTTTCTAAATACCCCTGATGGTAACAAAGGCTTTAAAGTATCCCTATTAGGCTCAAAATTGCGTCAAGAACGTGAGAGGGTTAATATGAAGGGTGCGCCTGGAAGTGTGGTGGGCGGGTTTGTGGCTTCGGGTCCGGTGCATGTCTGCCTGCCGAGATCGGAACCTCTCCGGGTGGTCGGGGGCCGGGGGAGTGCTGGAGCGACCTTGGTGACCTTGGTCTCTGGGTCTTCTCCTGGGTGACCTTGATGTTTGTGAATTTGTGTTTTGTCTGTGTTTGTTCGTCGTTTTATGTTGAGTTTTGTGTTTTCCCTGTTCTTGCTGTCCTGAGGCGGCCACACCCAAGAAAAAAATAAAAAAAAATAAAATAAAAATAGAATTACATAGAAAATAAAAAATAAAAATTGGAAAGGCGGGGTTTGGGCCTGAGCATATAGATAGATAGATAGATAGATCGATATATAGATAGACCACTCATATCACCCCCAAACACACACACACACTATCTCCACACCATACACATATCACCACACCATATAGACTAAAATAAACTTTAATACACATACACACCCTCCCACACCAAACACATACCCCCACCCATGTACTCATATATATCACCCCCAACACAAATACACACTCACACCCTCTCCACACCATAAACATATCCGATCACCTATATCTCCTGACTTGCGAGGTGGTCGTGGCAGCGCAGACGAGTCAAGAACGTAAGGACCCACTCCTGGGCTATAAACTTTCAGAGGGATCTCCGGGTTGGAGCCTGGAACAAAATAACGCTCGTAGATGATGCCTGGCTACCTACTTTATCTGGGGAGCTGCAGCAGCTGGGGGTCGACATACTGGCCCTCTCCGAGGTGAGGTGGCCGGGCTATGGTGAGAGCAGTTGCGATAATAACACATACTATTGGTCTGGCTGTGGCAAAGTCGAGTGGCCAGACTGGATGAAGATTTGGGTCAGCACAGGGCCCTGTATCGCAGATTGAGAACTTTTCTGAGGAGAGACAAAGAAAGGTATGTCAGGGGAATCGCTGAGGAGGACGAGGATCATTTTTCTGCAAATGACCTTCAGCCTGCTTACTGAGCCCAGAAGATATTTCGCTCAAAGCCTTTATCCCCAGCTTAGTTTAGTTCAGATGAAGGATGGTCAACTCGCAATTGGGTGATAATAAATGCAGAGCATGCTCGGTTGAGTACTTTGAGCAATTTTACATGGCCAGTGCCCCTAACATAGAGTTTCATGCAGTGGATGTCCAACCACCAGTGCCTGATCCGTCAATGAGTGAAGACCCTCCCTCTCTTGCCGAGGTAAGGGAGGCTGTGGACAAGTTTAAGGGTGGGAAGGCTCCTGGCATTTGTGGCATTCTTGGAGAACTGCAGAAAGCTAGGAGTGAGTCCATGATCCATGAGATACATTCGGTCCTGAATGCTGTATAGCAGACAGGTATCATTCCCCTTGACTGGTAAAGGGGTCTGACCACCTCTATTTGAAAAGGGAAAGGGAACTGACAGGACTGCAATGCCTAGTGTGGTATTACACTGCTCAGTGTGCCAGGCAAGGTCAGTGCCTATATTCTACTGATGCAAATTCGAGGCCACCTGGTAAAAGAGCAGAGACCTGAGCAACCTGGCTTTACATTAAAACAGTCAACAATTAACCGGATTCTGTCACTCCAGGTTCTTGTGGAAGCCCAACTTGAGTTTCAAAAGGGTTATATATTGATCTCAAGAAGACATTTGACTCGGTATACCGAAAGATGCTCTGGGAGCAGCTACTGCAAATGTGAAATTTATTTTATATTTTATTCAAATATGTTATTTAGCCATTAGTATACAATATAATTTTGCTTACAAATTAGTTGTAACAAATCAAACAATAACAAGGCTGAACGTTTTGAGAGATATCTCTCTTAAATTCATCTGGCTATAACTCGATCTATCAACAATTAATTGTATGTAATATACTCCGTCACAGTTATGTGCCCTGGGAAATATGTGTTGTAAATAATTTAAAATATTGAAAAAGGATATACGTGGGTAAAATAAAATAAAATAGTGGTGATTAACATTGAGTATGCACTCACTTCTCAGAGCTCATATTTGAGTGTTCTTTAATACTGTTACCTATCTAATACCATATATAAAATGTGATATATATAATATACATTGTACAACAATTGACGATGTCAAAGGCCACATTTGTAATTATATACCCATAATTCAAGATAAAGACATACGCTCCCCTGACAGTATATGCCTAATTACTAAAAGACATACAGTGGACATTTTAATGTATGGAATACACACATGCAACATTCATTCAGACCGATATATGAGATCATGGTAAATCATATACTGTATATTACATATCCATTTATATGAAAACATTCTTTTACAAATGCTAACTACAAATATATACACCATTACAGACAAAAATACAAGCATGTTTATTACAATCTAGTATTCAAACTCACTCAACCGTTTACGTGGCCCTATGTCAGATCCCTGTGGGGATTATTGAACTGGTGTCTGGACTTTGTTCTCTTGACATTTGGGGCCTCCTCTTTGCTGGCATTGAGTATTTTGCTATTATATTTTAAGTGGAATGTGATAATATGATGCTCACTATAATTCATCCCCAACATTCATAATTCTCTATCAATTCTTCTTTTGTTGCATGTACAAGGTCAAGGACGTTATTTCCACAGGTCGGAGATCTAACAAATTGATAGAGCGAACTCTCTTGCAAGTTTGAATACAGGTCGTGTCTCCCCATTTAGTCACAGGTAAATTGAAGTCTCCAAAAATTACGATATCATGTGAGTTACTTACGTCTGCAATTTGCTCATAAATGTATCAGTCAGTTTGCACTGATTGATCTAGAGGTCTGTATATTAATGCAAGTATTATGTCCCTTACCCCTGGGGGTAAGGGAATAGTGCCTCCTGCGTGTCATAAGAGGCGATTAAAGAGGTTGGGTCAGTGAGCTTGCGACCCCCCACCCGTGAACAATACTTACTGCAACGATGAACGAACGAACAGCCTCGGATGTGGACGAACCTAATGTTGACGAATCCCGACCTACCATGAACAGTCTAAGAATAGCGACTTGGAGTGTGAGAGGCGTGAATGATGACACAAAAGAGAGAGAGAGGTCCTGGAAGTGTTAGTGAATGCCAGGCTGGATGTATGTGAAATACCAGAGATCAAATGGAGGGGTACAGATGTGAGAGAGTGGGAGTGTGGAATGGGTGTGTGTGCTGGAGTGAGTGAGGGAACAGCGAGAGAAGGTGCGTGTTTGTTTGTAAGTAACAAATGGAAGGAGCGTGTAAGAGACTATGGGTTTGTGGGTTCAAGGATTGTGTGGGTGAGAATAAAAGTAGGAATACAAATGTGGGCGGTTGTGTGTGTGTATGCTCCGACAGATGATAAAAGTGTAAGAGAGAAAGAGGAGTTCTGAGTGAATGTGGAGGCATACCTGGATAAGTTTGGCAAGAACGAAAGAATATTTCTGATTGGGGATACGAATGGGAAGGTGGGTGATAAGAAAGTTGATGGAGTGATGGGAGGGTGGGGTGTACTGCACTTGTGGACGTATGTGCCGGCAGGTGGCTGTGGATAGCCAACACCTTCTTCCGACACAGAATGATTCACAGGTGCACATGGAAAGTGGTGTGGTATAAGAAGGATGAGACAGTGGTGGAACAAAAGGCACTGATTGATTATTATATGTGTGGATGAACGAACGAAAAAATATGTGCTGGATGCTAGGGTGTATTGGGATATTGGAGGGGGTCTGTCTGACCATTATGTAGTAGTAGCTAACATTAGGATACAAAAGAAGTGGGCGAGGAGAGCTGCAGGGAGGTGAGAGAAAAGTGGAATGGTAAGGAGGGTGGAGAGGTTGCAGGAGGAGGGAATCAAGGAAGAGTTCAGGAGAGCAGTAGAAAGACGACTAGGTAGGTTTGACCTGGAAGGTATGGAGGAAGTGAAGGAGATGAGCAAAGTGTTTAAGGAAGAGATCTGTGCAGCATGTGAGGAGGTGTGTGGAGTAAGGAGAAGAGGGAGGGGAGTGAAGGGTACAGCATGGTGGACAGAAGAGGTAAAAATAGCTGTGGAAGACAAGAAGAAAACGTATAGAGAGTGGTTGGGTAGTAGAGGGAATAAAGATTTGGAGAGACAGAAATGAGCGAGGTACTTGGAGAAAAAGAATATAATGAATAGAGTACTGAAGGAAAGTAAGAGAAGAGTAGATGAGGAATTTTGAAGGAATCTGAGTGTAAAATGGAGGGAGTGTAAGAAACTGTTCTGGAAAGAAGTCTAGAAAGTTAGGGAAGGTAGCAAGGGAAACAGTAAGGGTGTGAAAGATAAGAAAGGGTGAGTGCTAGCTGAGAACCAAGAGAGAGTCGAAAGATGGAGGGAATACTTCAACAAATTGCTGAATGTAAGGAATGAAGCGCTAGCAAACATAGTTGGATGGGGTGTGAAAGGGAGAAGAAGAGAAGTAGTGGAGGAGGAGGTGGGGATCAGGAGATCAGAAGTGTGTGAAGCCATGAAAAGAGTGAAGTTGGGGAAAGCACCAAGAATAGATGGAATGTGTAGGGAAATACTGAGGTATGGTGTTGAGATAGTGATTGCATGGGTATGGAAAATGTTCAAACTAGCATGGGAGAAGGGGAGTTCACCTGATGACTGGAAGACAGGCATAATAGTCCCCCTATATAAGGGTAAAGGGGAAAGAGGAGTGTGTGGTAACGACCGAGGAATATGTCTTCTAAGCGTAGTAGGGAAGGTGTACAGTAGAGTAGTGATTGAGAGAGTGAGAGCGAGAACGGAGAAATGGATAGGTGACAAGCAGGGCGGTATTAGGAAGGGAAGAGGATGTGTAGATCAGAGTTTTACTCTGAAATGTGTTGTGGAGAGTTATCTAGAGAAGCAACAAATACTGTATGTTGTCTTTATGGACATGGAGAAGGCCTATGACAGAGTGGATAGAGAAGGTATGTGGAAAGTACTTAGAATATATGGAGTAGATGGCAAGTTGCTGAAAGCAGTGAAGAGCATGTATGAGGGTGCATAGGCGGCAGTATGTGTTGAGAATTAGCAGAGCGAGTTCTTTGATCTGAATGTTGGGTCGAAACAGGGGTGTGTGATGTCCCCGTGGTTGTTTACTGTATATATGAATGGAGTCGTGAAAGAAATACAAGGAAAAGCAGTAGATGTTGGTGTATCGCTGATAAGGGTGGGAAACGAGTGGAAGCTACCTGTACTGTTGCTTGCTGATGATACAGTTCTGATGAGCGGTAATGAATGGGAGTTGCAAGGTCTGGTAAATATGGTTGGAACAGTGTGCGTAAAACGGAGTCTGAAGGTAAATGCGGGGAAGAGCAAGGTTATAGTCTTCGAAAGGGGTGAAGCCACAAAGTGTGAGGTGAAGTTGAACGGTCAGGCGATGGAGATTGTCAGCTCATTTAAGTATCTGGGCAGTGTGCTGAGTAAAGATGGGACTATGGATGAAGAAGTGCGGGAGAGGGTGCAACAGGGGAAGAGGGTTGTAGGAATGCTGAAAGCAGTAACAAGAAATAGGGTGGTCAGTATGGAAGTGAAAAAGTCCTTAAGGGCATGACAGTGTGGTAATCCCGACACTGACTTAAGGAAGCAAAGCATGGATGTTGGCGGAGAAGCTCAGACCAAGAGTGAGAGGGGTGAAAATGAGTTACTTGAGAAGTGCATGCGGAGTTACGTGGAGGGATAGACAGACGAATGAGAAAGTAAGAAGGAGGTGTGGTGTGGAGGTGAATGTGCTGGAAAGTGTGAAAAGGAAGACCTTGAGATGGTTCGGCTATATGGAACGTATAGGAAGCGAAAGAATGACTAAGAGGGTGTACGAGAGCGAGGTGGAAGGACAGAGAGGGAGAGGTAAACCGAGAGAGAGAGGTGGAAGGATGGAGTGAAGAAGTACATGGATGAAGGCGGTGCTGGTTGGGGGGAGGGGCGTTAACTGACTGGGGACAGAGGTGCATGGGGGCGTTTCGTTCATGGCCACTCCTTCGGGGATCACGGTCTCAGGCAATAGATAGATAGACAGATAGATATATTATTTGTGTACCTTTATTATATTTTATTAGCACAAAGGATGTGTAGACGTTCACAATTTGAGGTTTTGATGAGAGTATCGGGTTAAGACTTTCTTTGAAAACAAATATAAAGCCACCTCCACTTTTGATAATTCGGCTTTTCTAGTACATTACAAATCCGGGCAGTGAATACTCTTCTAAAAAGTCTCTTTCTTCTGTATTGAGCCAAGATTCTGTTATGACAATTACATCATAATTTTCTTTAAATACTAGTACCTCTTAATCTGAAAATATATTGCATATGCTACAAACGTTTGCATAGAAAACATTTAAAGTTGTGGTATTAGAATTCAAAAAGTGTTCTTTAATCAAATGTTTTGTTCTGGTCGGATCTACATTTACATACCTGTCTGTCCTCGGTCCTCGATCCTCGTCCCTGGTAGCCCTCGGTTGACTTTGCTTCTATTCCGAAAATCCTTTACTGCGTCGTGAAGAAGGCGGCAAAGTTTTACGGCTCCCACCTGGTTCAGATGGACTCGATCCGCTACAAACATTTGATCTTCGCGGTAGAAGACCGGTCAGGTGTGGACCAATCCAACGTCCTCCACCCCGCAGAGGTTAGCAAGTTGACGATTCATACTGATGGCTATGTTGAATAACCGGCTCTCCACACCGATTCTGGAGACGATCCCTGATATGATGACTGCATGACTTTTCCTTTTACGTCTGAATCAGCTTCCGGTACTTATACATGAGGTCCTCCGATCGTGTCCGCTGCACGTCATTAGATCCGACATGAATGGCGTACGTTGTGCTTGAAGGGGCCAACTTCGAAACTTCATTCACTGCAGCTGCAACAACGTCCACTACAGAAGCGCTTCCTGGTTCTGGGTGCCCTGGCGCAGAACTTTGGGAGTTGGCCACGAACCATCGAACATCCTACGAGCAAAATTTCTTCCATTTCTTCTTCGTCGTCTAAGTCCGCAAAAATATGGTAACGGTTCTGGCACAGAGTTTCGGGGATGATCTTCCTTGTGATGGGGCGAATGATTTTGCTCACGAAGCGGAAGTTATCCTGAGGGAGTCATTATATGATTCTTCCTGAACTGGTACTTGTACTGAAGCGGGTACATCAGGCGTTGGGTTGTTGGAAGATGACGCAGTAGTAGTAATTACTTCATTTGATGATACTCCTACATTGAGCGTTGCAAATTCTTGAAGTGTTTCGAGCATCTTGGCGAGGGCGTTAATCTTGATTATAGCTGCATCCAGATTTGCTGCCAAATCTTCTCGGAACTGGCAGAATCGGCAAGCATGAATTTCGGGGCAAGCAAAAATGGTAAGGGGAAACCTACCGGAACACCTCGTACAGGCACGAGAGATGGTGACAATAACAACACTTCAAAGCACTTCTAATCACTTGTCTCACTTCAGAACACTTTATTCACTTCAAAGCACTTCACACACTTCAAATCACTTCACACACTTCGGATCACTTTACTCACTTCAAATCACTTCACTCACCATAAATTACTTCACTCACTTTAAATGACTTCACTCTTCATATCGCTTCACTTACTTCAGGACTAAATACTGTATACCTGTATACAGTGCTGGCACAATTATAAAGGAGAGTGTATGGTATGCTGGAATGAAGAGTAATGCGCCTATTTAAATGGTAGTTACAACTACCGGTACCAGAAAATCACTTAACCTACAATGGCTATCGAAAAATACAAGTATAATATGATGACAAGTACCTGAAATGTGCTTAATTAGCTATCAAAAGACAAGGTGACATACAATAAAATCTAGAGTTCAATATATAAAATACAAGAGGGTTGGTTTATGATTACACATATGGCGCTGGCGACTGCGTGGGTATAGCTTACAGACAAGATACATTTGCCAAACGTTTATCAGTCAAAAAGACAGCACAATGTCATGAAAGGTTACTCCTGGGCGGTTTATTAAGCACTTGCTCCAATAAGGGCTAGATTTTAATATATTAAACACAAACAGGTAGTTTGTTTACAATAGGTGCGCACACAGGCGTCGCCAGTAGCCGGTTATATGTAAACAAAGAAAGTCTTGGCATGTTTATCAGTCATTAATACAGCAAATTATCATGCAAGGATACTACTGCGTGGCTTAAATAGCACTTAGCTACAGTTCATGCACAAATATAAGAGGATGAGCCATGGAACACTCATGTTATGGTAAAATATTCAGGCGGCAGGACTGGTGACGCTCCAACAGTGCTCGGTTGACTGTATATGGCATTGTGGATACCTGTGCAGAAGAACGAAACTGTGGAACTTCAACACACTGGTGCTCGCTGGCTTACTATATGAACGTGATTTGAAGAGATGCAACAACTCTTTCCATACTAAATGTCTTTGCAGGGTCATTAGCTATTGCTGGCATGACTACATCTTGAACCAGCGACTACTCCATGGAGCTGATTCAATATATTTTAGTAAACACTGTGGTAGTAAATATGTGGTTCGCCTCCCTGAAGCTGACACTGATCACCAGGTGGTCTCTACAGAGGACATCCCTGAATGAAGGAGGCCTAGGGGATGACCACGGAACTCATAACTGAGGTAAATCGACCAATCTTGCGATAGGATACTTGATATGATCCAGGCAGATGCATGGAGTCTTGCCCCGGGGAGATCCCCCGGAGTGACACGACATATCACGACATATGTTCCCATTGAATGATTGAACACCATATAGATACACACCCTTCAACACCATACATACACATACACACACACCCTCCCACACCATACACATATCCCAACACCATATAGACACACACCCTCCCACACCATACACATATCCCAACACCATATAG
>JAGKTK010000513.1:33881-57518 GCA_018397895.1 Paralithodes camtschaticus | reverse complement strand
GTGTGACGCATGTCCACGTGTGAGCATGCTGTACAGAACGCCTAGTCATGCCCCACTCTCGCTAGGATCGTCAGGGCAGGAACTTTGGCTGTAGTCTATGTAGAGTTTCCTAACTTAGTTGGTGTAAGCCGTTGTACTATAAGTATTATGAATATGTATTTTGTTTTCATCTGAGTTAACGAGTTCTATTTTATATCATTAGTTATAAGTATTGTGTGTAAAATTTATTTGTAATGATGGGAAGAGAAACAGCCACAGTTGGGGGTCAGTGGGTGCACCAGGCGGGAGGTGGGCCTAACTCACTCGCATTCCTCCCTCCCTCAGTGGTAGGGGAGCCTTTGTGTATCCCAGAGGAGAGAGAGAAATTACGTAATGGTTGTCAGTGGGCGGTCCTTAGTAGTTCACGTTGGGCTCACTAGAAGGCCAGGTATAAAAGGGAAGTCTAGCCATTTTTTCATCAGAACTCATTAGGCAGAGCGACTTCTCATTTCCCTTGCTAACTATATATATTCTTCTGACTGATGGGAACTTTCTCTACTACCTTACATTCTTATCTCCTCTTTTCCCTGCCCTGTTTAACTTCCATGGTCCCGTTGGTGCAGAGCTAGTCAGCCAACGTATTATCGTTTGAGTTCTCAAAAGATACTTGCCTATTAGATAGCCTATTTTGGAAGGGTTGACTTAGAATAGGATTGATTTATGTTTGTTGCACTTGTATATGCATTTCCCTGTGTGTTATTATTATTATTCCTGTTTTCTGCTAGTCTAGGTAATGCTAGACTGGGGTAAGGCTTTTCTGTGTTACGAGTTGTTGTTTGATGCAGTGGTTAAGCGATAAACCTGCATACTCGTTTCGGTTCAGTGAAGCCTAGGTTGTCTTCACGGCTGACTGTGTTGAGTTAAAAATTTACAGTGCGTGAGGGCAAGAGCCTAACCACCCTGTATTTTATTAACAGTTTGTTTTTACTTTGCCAAGGAGCCAGAAGAAAACCAGATACAAGGGATCTGGATTTCTCAAAGTGCACTTGTTAGTTTTATTGTAATACTTTAAACAGTCGTGAGGACTTCGCTAGGCTACGAGCCGTTTTTGCTCAGTCACTGCTACCTTTTGCCCACAGTACCCCAGCTAGACTTTACTCGATTAGTAGATACAGAATAGTATTGAAGCTTTCCTTATGTATGATATTGTTTATGCACTATTGATTTCATGTGTTGCAAGCTTGGCTACTTTAGTGATTAGTGGCCCACTAGCACAATCCGAGTAGGCTATTGCCGTTGCATTTGCGGAGTACTTCCTTTTAATGTTTGCCATTTACTATTGCATATTCTTTTAATTATTCTTATGCCAATTTAAGCCTTTAATAGTATTTAATTGCCAGTGTTTTTGCTTATTGAATTACTGTTCAAAATCCGATACGTACTTCTTACGAGCATCCGAGAAGCATCTAACTTTTTTCAGAAGATTCCTTGCTCGATGCTTAAGGACTATTAATTAACGTAACGAAATAGTGCCGATCCGAAGTAGAGGGTGGTGGACTTCTTAAGTTCATAGTCAAGGGTGGATTACTTCGGCTTCGGCCAACACTATTCTTTGGTGTTGTTGTTTCTTACTTCATTGTTTGATTGTTGACCAGACTAGATAATTCCTGTCTCTTTATTAGTCTGTTGTTGAACACTAGTACCGAGTTCTTGTATACCCCGTTATAGCAGATTGAACTCTGGAGGGTATTGGTGTTTTTTGTTCGGCTGGCAGTACTCAGGGGTTGGGATCGTGTGTTTCCGTTGTGGCAGCGAGCAGTATTCGATTCCGGATTGAGAGCCCTTGTGTACCCGAGTGCCAGTTCGTAACAGCACTCTCATACATACTCTTCACTGCTTTCAGCAACTTGCCATCTACTCCGTATAGTCAAAGTACTTTCCACATACCTTCTCTATCCACTCTGTCATAGGCCTTCTCCAAGTCCATAGAGACAACATACAGTATTTGTTGCTTCTCTAGATAATTCTCCACAACACATTTCAGGGTAAAAATCTGATCTACACATCCTCTTCCCTTCCTAATACCGCCCTGCTTGTCACCTATCCATTTCTCCGTTCTTGCTCTCACTCTCTCAATCACTACTCTACTGTACACCTTCCCTACTATGCATAGAAGACATATTCCTCGGTCGTTACCACACACTCCTCTTTCCCCTTTACCCTTATATAGGGGGACTATTATGCCTGTCTTCCAGTCATCAGGTGAACTCCCCTACTCCCATGCTAGTTTGAACATTTGCAATCACTATCTCACCACCATACCTCAGCATTTCCCTACACACTCCATCTATTCCTGGTGCTCTCCCCAACTTCATTCTTTTCATGGCTTCACACACTTCTGATCTCCTGATCCCCACTTCCTCCTCCATTACTTCTCTTTGTCTCCCTCTCACACCCCATCCAACTATGTTTGCTAGTGCTTCATTCCTTACATTCAGCAATTTGTTGAAGTATTCCCTCCATCTTTCGACTCTCTCTTGGTTCTCAGCTAGCACTCGCCCTTTTTTATCTTTCACACCCTTACTGTTTCCCTTGCTACCTTCCCTAACTTTCTAGACTTCTTTCCAGAACAGTTTCTTACACTCCCTCCATTTGCACTCAGATTCCTTCCAAATTCCTCATCAACTCTTCTCTTACTTTCCTTCAGTACTCTATTCACCACATTCTTTTTCTCCAAGTATCTCGCTCGTTTCTGTCTCTCCAAATCTTTATTCCCTCTACTACCCAACACTCTCTATACGTTTTCTTCTTGTCTTCCACAGCTATTATTACCTCTTCTGTCCACCATGCTGTACCCTTCACTCCCCTCCCTCTTCTCCTTACTCCACACACCTCCTCACATGCTGCACAGATCTCTTCCTTAAAAACTTTGTTCATCTCCTTCACTTCCTCCATACCTTCCAGGTAAAACCTACGTAGTCGTCTTTCTACTGCTCTTCTGAACTCTTCCTTGATTCCCTCCTCCTGCAACCTCTCCACCCTCCTCGCCATTCCCCTTTTATCTCACCTCCCTGCAGCTCTCCTCACCCACTTCTTTTGTATCCTAATGTTAGCTACTACTACATAATTGTCAGAGAGACCCCCTCCAATATCCCAATACACCCTAGCATCCAGCACATATTTTTTTGTTCGTTCATCCACACTTATATAATCAATCAGTGCCTTTTGTTCCACCACTGTCTCATCCTTCTTATACCACACCACTTTCCATGTGCACCTGTGTATCATTCTGTGTCAGAAGAAGGTGTTGGCTATCCACAGCCACCTGCCGGCACATACGTCCACAAGTGCAGTACACCCCACCCTCCCACCACTCCATTAACTTTCTTATCACCCACCTTCCCATTCGTATCCCCAATCAGAAATATTCTTTCGTTCTTGCCAAACTTATCCAGGTATGCCTCCACATTCACTCAGAACTCCTCTTTCTCTCTTACAGTTTTATCATCTGTTGGAGCATACACACACACAACCGCCGACATTTGTATTCCTACTTTCATTCTCACCCACACAATCCTTGAACCCACAAACCCATTGTCTCTTACACGCTCCTTCCATTTGTTATTTACAAACAAACACGCACCTTCTCTCGCTGTTCCCTCACTCACTCCAGCACACACACCCATTCCACACTTCCACTCTCTCACATCTGTACCCCTCTATTTGATCTCAGTTATTTCACATACATCCAGCCTGGCATTCACTAACATTTCCAGGACCTCTCTCTCTCTTTTGTGTCATCATTCACGTCTCTCACACTCCAAGTCGCTATTCTAAGACTGTTCATGGTAGGTCGGGGTTCGTCAACATTAGGTTCGTCCACATCCGAGGCTGTTCGTTCGTTCATCGTTGCAGTAAGTATTGTTCACGGGTGGGGGGTCGCAAGCTCACTGACCCAACCTCTTTAATCGCCTCTTACGACACACACGCAGGAGGCACTATTCCTTTACTCCCAGGGGCAAGGGAAATAATACTTGCATTAATATAAAGACCTCTAGATCAATCAGTGCAAACTGACTAATACATTTATGAGCAACTTGCAGACGTAAGTAACTCACATGATACCGTAATTTTTGGAGACTTCATTTACCTGTGACTAAGTGGGGAGACAAGACCTGTTTCCAAACTTGCAAGAGAGTTCGCTCTATCAATTTATTAGATCTCCGACCTGTGGAAATAACGTCCTTGACCTTGTACATGCAACAAAAGAAGAATTGATAGAGAATTTGAATGTTGGGGATGAATTATAGTGAGCATCATATTATCACTTTCCATTTAAAACATAATAGCAAAATACTCAATGCCAGCAAAGAGGAGGCCCCAAATGTCAAGAGAGCAAAGTCCAGACACCAGTTCAATAATCCCCACAGGGATCTGACATAGGGCCACGTAAAGGGTTGAGTGAGTTTGAATACTATATTGTAATAAACATGCTTGTATTTTTGTCTGTAAAGGTGTATATATGTGTAGTTAGCATTTGTAAAAGAATTTTTACATATAAATGGAGATGTAGTATACAGTATATGATTTACCATGTTCTTATATATCGGTCTGAATGAATGTTGCATGTGTGTATTCCATACATTAAAATGTTTATGTCTTTTAGTACAAAGGAGTACAAAGGAAATCAAGCAACAACAGATCTAGTGACCCTTCTAGGTTGCTTGTCCTCCAAAACACTGAGGATCAAGTGTCCAAACAGTGGTTTAGAGTAGGTAAGGGAACATTGGAAAGGGAATTACTGCCCTGGAACTAATGTCCGTTGCAGGATTAGGAAGTTAGTAGGGGACAGATGGGTTAGTAACTGAGGGGGGGATAAAATAAAGTTATTCATTTACAAACGCAGTCAGTCGCGGGTTTGATGCAAGGTATTTGTCTATGCGGAGTTTAAATGAATCAACGGTGATGCAGTCTATAACGTTTCGGGGAAGCCCATTCCACAAGTTGACAACTCGATTGAAGAAGAAATTCTTAGATTCGTGTGAGTTAAAAGATTTACCAATAATTTTGCAACCGTTTCCCCGCGTGTAATTAGATTGGTCGATAGTGAAGTACTTACTACAGTTCATATTGTCGATGCCTTTGATGATTTTGAACACTTGAATTAAGTCACCTCTTAATCTGCGCTGGGTTAAAGGAAATAGATTTAATTCTCTAAGACGCTCTTCGTATGGTTTGTTCTTTAGGCTAGGTATCATTTTGGTAACTCTACGTTGAACTCGTTCTAGCTTGTTTATATCTTTTTGGTAATAAGGGCACCAGGATTGAACGCAGTATTCCAGAAGAGGGCGGACTAAGGAATTGTAAAGGGTTAGGATAACTTCTTTGGATTTATGCTCAAATGACCTGCCTATAAAGCCAATTATTTTGTTTGCCTTCTTAACAACTTCTGAACATTGTTGACTCGGTTTTAGGTTACTCGATATTGTTACTCCCAGATCAGTTTCTCTGTTTACATTCTTAAGCTGAGTGCCATTCATCGAATAGTTTGCTTTCTCATTTAGGTATCCGACATGTAGTACTTTACATTTATCCGCATTGAAACTCATTTGCCAAATTTGGGCCCAACATGACAATTTATCTAGATTGTGTTGCATATCGCCAAGTTGTTCTTTTGAGAGTACGCTATTTGCAATTTTTGTATCGTCAGCAAATTTTGAGATTGTGCAGGTGAGACCCTCATCTATGTCGTTGATGTAAATTAGAAAGAGAATTGGTCCTAGTACCGATCCCTGGGGTACCCCGCTACTTACATTGGTCCATTTAGATGCCTTACCGTTTATGACTACCCTTTGCTTTCTGTTGCTGAGCCAATTTTCTATCCATTTCAACACACCGTCTTGTATTCCATGCGCTTTTAGTTTTAGCAGTAAACGTTTGTGGGGAACTTTGTCAAAGGCCTTTTGAAAATCAAGGTATATAATATCTACAGCTTTACTCTCATCGTAGAGGTTGAGGATATCGTGGAAGAAGTCTAAGAGGTTTGTTAAACAGGAACGTTTTTTACGAAAGCCGTGTTGAGTATCTTTAAGTATGTTATTTTCCTCTAAGTGATTTACGAGTCTGTCTCGTATGACCGTTTCTAGCATTTTACATACAACTGAGGTTAAGCTAATTGGACGATAGTTACTGGGTAGGGATTTGCTGCCTTTTTTGAATATCGGTGTTACGTTGGCTAGCTTCCACTGATCGGGCATAGTTCCAGACTGCAAGAATTTATTGAATAGTAATGTCAGTGGTTTGGAGAGCTCATCCTTAGCTTCCTTTAGAACTCTAGGCGAGATTGTATCAGGTCCAGGCGTTTTATTTACCTTGAGTTTATCTAAACAATTCAATACTTCTCTCTCTGTAACGGTGATATTGCTTAGAACATCTGAATTATCAATCTGAATCGGCGATGGTGTAGGGATATCACTGAGGTCTTCTGTAGTAAAAACTGATGCAAAGAAGGTATTGAGGGCATTACTCATTTGTACTTCGTCTTTGGTGTATTCTCCATTTTCATCGACTAACGGTCCAACAGTTGAAGTAACTACTTTTTTCTTTCTGATATAACTATAGAATTCTTTCGGGTTTGTTTTACTTTGATTCGCAATATGTAACTCTAAGGTCTTTTTACTTTGCTTAATTAACTTTTTGGCTTTGCGTCGTAGCTCTACAAATTTCAGCCGTTCTTCGTCATTTTGTGAGGATTTTAATCTATCATTAGCAAATTTTTTAGCAAGCAGGCAGTTTGAAATATCTTTATTCCACCATTTGGGCTTATTATTATGGCCTGGACGCCGTATTTTCGATGGTATGCAGTCTTGCACTGCTTTTAGGTAAGTGGTTTCGAATAACTTCCAAGATGTATTTATGTCGTTATTGTTAATTAAAAAGCTCCAGTCAGTTTCTTTAAACATAGCTCTAAGTTTATGGAAGTTTGCTTTCTTGAAATTAGGGACTTTTTCGATGCTACTATTTGGTTCGTTACTAGTAAAGTTTAAAGTGAAAGTTATCGTACGATGGTCGCTGTTACTGAATTCATCACCAACATTCAAATTCTCTATCAATTCTTCTTTTGTTGCAAGTACAATGTCAAGAACGTTATTACCACGGGTCGGCATTCGAACAAATTGATAAAGCGAACTCTCTTGCAAGTTCGTATACAAGTCATGTCCGGAGTGTGAAGTAAGAGTATCGCCCCACTTAGTCACAGGTAAATTAAAGTCGCCAAAAATTACGGTATCTTGTGAGTTACTTACATCTGCAATTTGTTCGTAAATTTCTCGGTCAGTTTGCACTGATTGAGCTGGAGGTCTGTATATTAATGCAAGTATTATTTTTGTACCTTTATTATTCTTTATTAGCACAAAAGATGCGTCGACGTTCACAATTTGAGGTTTTGACAAGAGGGTAGGGTTAAGACTTTCTTTGATATAAAGTAAAATGCCACCTCCATTTCGATTTATTCGGCTTTTCTCAAACATTACATAACCGGGAAGTGAATACTCTGCTAAAAAGTCTCTATCTTCTGTATTGAGCCAAGATTCTGTTATGCCAATCACATCATAATTTTCTGTAAACACTAGCTCCTCTAAATCTGAATTTGTTTGCGTATGCTACGAGCGTTTGCATAGAAAACCTTTAAATTGTTTATTTTAGAACTCACGGAACGCTCTTTAATAATATATTTGGTTCTTGTCGGATCTACATTGATGTTCATGGCTGTCCTCGGTCCTCGCTGTCTTCGGTCCTTATCGCTGGTGGTCCTCGGTTGCCTCTGTTTTTTTCTTGGCGTTGGATGATTTATGTCACTGCTGCTTCTTCTCGGATGGCATTTTTTGATCCATGGCTGCGGACTGCTTCGTGTAGGAGACGACCCATGCGTGCTAATAATTAGGCATATACTGTCAGGGGAGCATATGTCTTTATCTTGAATTATGGGTATATAATTACAAGTGTTGCCTTTGACATCGTCAATTGTTGTACAATGTATATTATATATATATATCACATTTTATATATGGTATTAGATAGGTAACAGTAATAAAGAACACTCAAATATGAGCTCTGGGAAGTGAGTGCATACTCAATGTTAATCACCACTATTTTTTTTGTTTTTACCCACGTATATCCCTTTTCAATATTTTAAATTATTTACAACACATATTTCCCAGGGCACATAACTGTGACGGAGTATATTACATACAATTAATTGTTGACAGATCGAGTTATAACCAGATGAATTTAAGAGAGATATCTCTCAAAACGTTCAGCCTTGTTATTGTTTTTTGTACAACTAATTTGTAAGTAAAATTATATTGTATTCAAATGGCTAAATAACATATTTGAATAAAATATAAAATAAATTTCACATTTGCAGTAGCTGCTCCTAGAGCATCTTTCGGTATACCGAGTCAAATGTCTTCTTGATATCAATATATAACCCTTTTGAAACTCAAGTTGGGCTTCCACAAGAACCTGGAGTGACAGAATCCGACTGTTGTTGACTGTTTTAATGTAAAGTCAGGTTGCTCAGGTCTCTGCTCTTTTACCAGGTGGCCTCGAATTTGCATCAGTAGAATATAGGCACTGACCTTGCCTGGCACACTGAGCAGTGTAATACCACACTAGACATTGCAGTCCTGTCAGTTCCCTTTCCCTTTTCAAATAGAGGTGGTCAGACCCCTTTGCCAGTCAAGGGGAATGATACCTGTCTGCTATACAGCATTTAGGACCGAATGTATCTCATGGATCATGGACTCACTCCTAGCTTTCTGCAGTTCTCCAAGAATGCCACAAATGCCAGGAGCCTTCCCACCCTTTAACTTGTCTACAGTCTCCCTTACCTCGGCAAGAGAGGGAGGGTCTTCACTCATTGACGGATCAGGCACTGGTGGTTGGACATCCACTGCATGAAACTCTATGTTAGGGGCACTGGCCATGTAAAATTGCTCAAAGTACTCAACCGAGCATGCTCTGCATTTATTATCACCCAATTGCGAGTTGACCATCCTTCATCTGAACTAAACTAAGCTGGGGATAAAGGCTTTGAGCGAAATATCTTCTGGGCTCAGTAAGCAGGCTGAAGGTCATTTGCAGAGAAATGATCCTCGTCCTCCTCAGCGATTCCCCTGACATACCTTTCTTTGTCTCTCCTCAGAAAAGTTCTCAATCTGCGATACAAGACCCTGTGCTGACCCACATCTTCATCCAGTCTGGCCACTCGACTTTGCCCCAGCCAGACCAATAGTATGTGTTATTATCGCAACTGCTCTCACCATTGCCAGGCCACCTCACCTCGGAGAGGGCCAGTATGTCGACCCCCAGCTGCTGCAGCTCCCCAGATAAAGTACTGTAGGTAGCCAGGCATCATCTAAGAGCGTTATTTTGTTCCAGGCTCCAACCCGGAGATCCCTCTGAAAGTTTATAGCCCAGGAGTGGGTCCTTACGTTCTTGACTCGTCTGCGCTGCCACGACCACCTTGCAAGTCAGGAGATATAGGTGATCGGATATGTTTATGGTGTGGAGAGGGTGTGAGTGTGTATTTGTGTTGGGGGTGATATATATGAGTACATGGTGTGGGGGTATGTGTTTGGTGTGGGAGGGTGTGTATGTGTGTTAAAGTTTACATGAGTCTATAATTATGGTGTGGTGATATGTGTATGGTGTGGATATGGTGTGTGTGTGTGTTTGGGGGTGACATGAGTGGTCTATCTATATATCTATCTATCTATATATCTATCTATATGCTCAGGCCCAATCCCCACTTTTCCAATTTTTATTTTTATTTTCTATGTAATTCTATTTTTATTTTTATTATTTATTTTTTTTCTTGGGTGTGGCCGCCTCAAGACAGCAAGGACAGGGAAAACACAAAACACAACATAAAACGACGAACAAACACAGACAAAACACAAATTCACAAACATCAAGGTCACCCAGGAGAAGACCCAGAGACCAAGGTCACCAAGGTCGCTCCAGCACTCCCCCGGCCCCTGACCACCCGGAGAGGTTCCGATCTCGGCAGGCAGACATGCAGCGGACCCGAAGCCACAAACCCGCCCACCACACTTCCAGGCGCACCCTTCATATTAACCCTCTCACGTTCTTGACGTAATTTTGAGCCTATTAGGGATACTTTAAAGCCTTTGTTACCATCAGGGATATTTAGAAACCTTTAGTTTAGTTACTTCAACCTCTGCAGTTGTCTTTGAGTTAGCTGTGGGCAGAAAACTAATTTTGGAGAGGTAATTATAAGAGTGAGATAACTCTATTTATTATTGCTAATCTGGCAACCTCTGCATCATATGGTCGTGAGAGGGTTAATCGTCTCCCCGGGCCAGGCACCTGATGGACTATTATCTAGTCCAACTTGCGCACGACCCCTTCCCCCAAATGACCACGTGTTCACTCAACTATTCACAAGCATTTTCCATTTATTCCTGTTAATTACCACTTCCTTTGCCTGATCTATATAGTCATTCCTCTATTATCCAAAGCTTGTCTTACGCAGTCTCTCCACCTCAATGGGGGTCTTCCTGCTGTGACGTCTACCAGCATTGGCAGAATCGCCTCTCGTTAGCCACTAGCGCTCGCCGGGGACATCGAAATGGGCTACAGTTATCAGAGAATGTTGTTCTTTCTTTCCTAGTAATCGCATTGTCATAGACAGTCCAGTGGTGGTCTTTATTTTCGTCTGTGACAACGGGTTGTATTTTATATCAACAGTAGTGATAATAGTACCAGCGTGGGAATGAGAAAGACTTTCAGAGGGAGAAGGTAGTGGGTGTCTGAGTCACGCGTGCATTCCTGCTTCTCGCTCGCCAATGGCCGGCGTGTCTTGCTGTGTCACGTGACACCTGCTGTCTTGTGATGTCTCGACCGGTGATTGGCCGACCATCGCGCCTTTGCGGGCTCCTGTGTAACTAACCTCCTTCATGAGGGTCCCCAGGAGCTGTCCTTCTCAGGACAGGCTTGGTGCATTACTGTGTTGAGAATGGCAAGGATCGGGATCTTGGGTTGCCCTATGTATTTTTCGCTGCTCGGGAGGTACCTGGTGAAAGCCTAGGGTTCAGTCCCAATGAGTTAGTTTTGGGACATCAGGTCATGGTTAGAGAAATCTGGGAGGGCACAGCAAAACCATGTTCCATGTTAAAGTATGTCCTCAAGAGCAGAGAGAGAATGCTGAGAAGCCTAGAGTTGGCAGGTAGGAATTTGGTAGGGTCGCAAGCACTTATGAAGGACAGGTACGATGAGAAGACAAAACTCCGGGAGTTTAAGGTGGGGCAGGAGGTGTTGATTCTGTTACCTCGGCCAGGTCATCTGTTGTCTGCCAAGTACGCTGGTTCTTATAAGGTGTTAAAAAGATCTCTGACCTAGACTATCTTGTGGCTACTCCAGATAGGCGTAAAAAAATCAGCTGTGCCATGTGAATCTGGTGAAAGAGTTTGTGAGGCGCCCCCCTGAGCCTCTCGCTGTCCCTGTGTTGACCTGCAGCGGTCATGGAGGAGAAGGAGTGAGGGACAGTGAAGCCCAGGTGGAAGATAACGGGGAGTGTCATGTCTCTGCTGACCAGTGGGCGGGGAACTCAAGACAGGTGGCTGACGATGCTCTAGTGCACCTGCCTGAGCAACAGCATGCAGCCGTGCATCGCCTATTTGCTTCATACCCCACTGTGTTTGCAGAGCATCCAGGCCTCACAACTCGTGTGGTGCATGACGTGGATGTGGGAGATCACCCCCCCTTTAAATCAGTACCCTACAGAATTCCACCCATTAAACTCCCAGCCCTCAGAGCGGAGTTAGAGTATATGTTGGAACGGGGGTTGATTGAGAAGGGGGCAGTTAGGTGGACATCTCCTGTCACTCTGCAGCCCAAGACTGACGGGAAGGTTCGCTTCTGCATTGACTTTCGGAGAGTGAACAGGTTCACTCCCACCAATGCTTATCCCCTTCCCCGTGTTGACGATAGTGTAGACAAGATTGGTAAGGCACAGTTTCTAACTAAGGTAGACCTAGTGAAAGGCTACTGGCAGGTGCCCTTGTCTGAGCGGGCGAAGGGGGTATGCGGGTTTGTGGTTGATGGGAACACCTACTGTTGCAATCTGATGCCGTATGGCCTTAAAAATGCCCCAGCAACCTTCCAGAGTCTTATGAATGAGTTAGTAACTGACATCCCTAACTGCACTGTCTACCTAGATGACGTTATAATCTACAATGACAACTTTGAGAGTCACTGTGAGCACATAGAAGCCTTGTTTCGGAAGCTCAGTGAGGCCAGCTTGGTGGTCAATCTGGGCAAGTGCGACTTTGTCCGGGGAACTGTGCAGTATCTTGGGTTTGTGGTCGGGTTAGGCCAGGTGTGCCCCCCAAAAAACAAAATACAGGCTATTAACCAGTTCTCCAGGCTGTCCAACAAGCGGCAGATCATGAGATTTTTGGGCATGATCAGTTACTATCGCCGCTTCATTCGGGGTTATTCTACTGTGTTAGCTCCTCTGACAGATTTACTAGCAAAACAGAAAAAGTTCAAGTGGGCACATGAGTGTGAAAGAGCTTTTTCGCTGGTCAAGCACCTACTATGCACTCACCCAATCCTCAGGGCCACTGACTTTGAAAGACCATTCCAGCTGGCAACAGATGCCAGCGGTGTAGGGGCTGGTGCGGTCTTAATGCAAACAGACGAGGAAGGTTTGGAGCATCCAGTCAGTTTCTTTTCCAAGAAGTTTAATTCCGCTAGTGTTGGCACTCAGGCACTTTGAAGTATATGTTCCTGCCTACGGGCCAGTCGTGGTGATTTACACCGACCACCACCCTCTTAAATTTCTGAACCAATTCCACAACCGGAATATGAGGCTGACACGTTGGTCACTCATGTTGCAAGAATACAATCTAGACATTCGCCATATTGCCGGTTGTGAAAATGTGATTGCAAACTGTTTGTCGAGGGTGGAGGATCCGGCGTAGATCACCACAGGTGTGTGGGTTTGAGTGGAGAAAAACCAGGCTTGCCCCTGTAGAGCAGCCGTCAAAAACAACATTAAAATTAAATAACAAAATCACATAAAAACTCTTTCTTTTCGATAGTTAATTGTAAGTTGCCAATATTATAGCTATGTCCTAAGTTGAACCTGTCTTTCACTTAGTAGGCTGGGCTCTGTGAAGCTCGCTCAGGATGAATAGCAGGCTAAAATTATACTATTGTGTTTGGGAGGGGTTATAAGATTTTCTTTATGCTAATATGTTGTTTTATTTAAGATTGAGCTTTGCATTTCATTTCTAGTGGAGTGGCTAGGTGTGGCGGGTCTTGTCGGCATTCTGCCTTGTCAGATTTGGTGCTCGCCTAATGTTGAGCATCCCATATCTTGGGCGGGTTGTGACGTCTACCAGCGATGGCAGAATCGCCTCTCGTTAGCCACTAGCGCTCGCCGGGGACATCGAAATGGGCTACAGTTATCAGAGAATGTTGTTCTTTTTTTCCTAGTAATCGCATTGTCACAGACAGTCCAGTGGTGGTCTTTATTTTCATCTGTGACAACGGGTTGTATTTTATATCAACAGTAGTGATAATAGTACCAGCGTGGGAATGAGAAAGACTTTCAGAGCGAGAAGGTAGTGGATGTCTGAGTCACGCGTGCATTCCTGCTTCTCACTCGCCATTGGCCGGCGTGTCTTGCTGTGTCACGTGACACCTGCTGTCTTGTGACGTCTCGGCCCGTGATTGGCCGACCATCGCGCCTTTGCGGGCTCCTGTGTAGCTAACCTCCTTCATGAGGGTCCCCAGGAGCTGTCCTCCTCAGGACAGGCTTGGCGCGCGTGCTTCTAACATCCCTTTGCATACTCTCTCCCGATCACCACCTTAATCACTGTTTCTCTCACTCGATTCTCTCTTTCCATACTCTAACCTTTATTAACTGCACAACACTCCCCTTGGGTTCTGCATACGGTTTCCATTGCCGGCCCATTGTATTGCATGCGCCGTCCTCAGAGATATTTACATGTACTTAGAATAGGTTTGAGGGTTCTTAGTTAGTATAGGTTAAGAACTTTGTGTGTGTCTACAATTATGGATTTAGTGTTTTTGCTCTTTTATTTAATGCTAGACTGGGATAAGGTAACTGTAGTCGTTGTCTTCGATGTGTGTACGGTTTGCTTATACCTACACGACTTCGACCGGTCCTGTGGTAGCCTGGGTTGTCTTTTCGATTGTGCCCTTTGCGAGTGCAACATTGTGTTGACTGAGGGTTTTGGCCTGTACCAGTTCCACACTTTGCTGCCTCTTTGCTTGTCTTTAGAGGGTCGCCAGGATAGAACCAGATACTTGTGATCAGGATCTATCAAGAGAGCACCCTAGTCAATTAACGTAACTTAACACCTTACGAGCGGCCTAGGCGGTAATTTATATGTACCGCCCAGCGGGGTGTTTTTACCATAAATAGGGTTGTTTACATGATCATTTTCATGCCTAAATAAGACCCAGAGCGTAAAACAAGTATCTATCCCTGAAAGGGCATAAACAGAGCTTTCCAATGACACCCCAACCATCCTTGTACGACCGCTAGTTTTCTTGCAAGATCGCGCAACACGAGTGCAAAAACCATGTAATTAGGTAGTTTCCCTACATAATTCCCTGTGTAGCGAGTGCGTGAGGGTGGGGGAGCGTGGGATTCATGTCAGGAGGTCCGCCGCGGTGGTCTGGAGCAGTCATATGCTTGCTACTCTCCTCCCACCACTTATCTCTCTCTCTCAGCAACATTACGTGGTAAAAATGGCACACGACATAAGTTGTGAACCGCCACTTAGTCCATATGTATTTCACACGACATAAGTTGCGCGCCGCCAAAGAAGGGTTAAAGGATGCAGTCTTAAGGACATCGCTAGGTTACGAGCCTGTCTTGCTCAACCCCAGTTCTTTACCTAGAGTATCCCAGCTAGACATTATTAATCGAGTAGACACTTGTTAGTATTTAATATAAGCTCTTTGATATGTACGCATTATTATTCACAGCATTTATTAGTCTAGGTTGTTGTTGAGCCGCACAACCATAGCAGACTGTTTCGTTGATGAGGAAGTATTTCTTTTAGTGTCGAGCATTGCTACCGTTGCGCATTTATAGTATTCTCGTGTCAGTTAACATTATATGTCCTATCTTTTAGTGTATTCAATTTACACGTGTGGTGTCCTGCCTCCTGCCTTTATATAGTTTAAGATGCGAGCATCTTATGAGCATCAGACTTTCTTCAGAAGTTTCCAGGTCTATGCTGTAGGACTATTCTTCACTTTCTTTCAGATAGGAGTGAAGAGTTTATTGTTGTTTAGAGTAACTGTATTGAAGCATCTTTTTATTGAATTAAATCTTGCAGTGATTTAATTGATCTTTCCATAGATTCCTTTGTATGCATTTTAACGTAACTTGCATCTTGTTTGTTATCAGGCTATACCAGTGTGGGTTAGCCTGAAGTAGAGTACATTGATGCCCAGTTAAGGATACCCCGCTATCGAAGATTAACTCTGGAGGGTACAGGTTTTTTTTGTTCGCCGGCATATAAGTTCGAGGGTTTGGATCTAGCGTGCGGTTGTTGCATAGTGCCCTATTACTAGTCCAATCATTAAGTGCCCTTGTTTATTCGTAGTCCCGGTCATAACACTACCCTTCTATCTCCCCTTGTATCTGACTCACATATTCTCTTTGTAAGTCTTTTGTATCCCATTCGTTCAACATGACCATACTACTATCTCCAATTGGGGAGAGAAAACCTTGGTACCTTCAATGCTTCCAAAACCAAATGTCTCCATCTATATACCCGTCAGGAACTCCCAGCGGACTATCCCTTATTCTTCAATAATACAATGCAAAAATCAATCCTTCATCTTCTCTCAATATTCTTGGTGTCTCTTTTTCTTCTGCTCTCAGTTGGAAGGACCATATTACCAGTCTTGCCAAGGCAGCCTCCCAGAAGCTGGGTGTGCTCAACCACCTTAGGGGGTTCTTTACCCCTGCACAGCTTCTTGCTCTGTACAGGGGCACAGTGCGTCCTTGTATTGAGTATTGTTCACATGAGTGGGGAGGTTCCTCTCACACCACTCTCCTAGACAAAGTTGAAAGGAAGGCCTTTCGTATCATTAACTCCCGTCCACTCACCAACTCTATGCAATCTCTCTCTCTCCGCCGCAATGTTGCATCTCTCTCGCTATTCTATCGCTACTATAATAATCAGTGTTCCTCAGAGGTTTCCCAGTGTATACCACCTCCTTTACGTAGGGCACGTGGTACCCGTCTTGCAACACAATCCCACCCCTACTCTGTGCAACTCTCCAACTCAAGAGATTTACTCTCAAACTTTCTTCTATTCAACAGCTGAGCTCTGGAATTCTCTCCCAGAATAAGTCTTTCCCTCTTCCTATGACTTAAATTGCTTCAAACTCTGTGTGTCCAGGCATTTTGGCTCGAACGTCCCTTGATTTTGGCCCTGTCACTCTTTCAACTATGGGGGAGGCACTCGCTATAGGCAGTTCTGCCTTTTGCCTCCCTCACTCACATAGAAGAAAAAAAACAAAAAATACCAGCTCAGCACCCTTCTGTCCACTCTGGCTGACAAATGTTCTTGCTGCCCCACTCTCCTACGTATTTCTTCATTCCTCAATCCGTCTCTACGAGTAACTCCACACATACTCCTCAAGCAGCTCATCTCCATCACATCCAGCTTTCTTCTCTCCTTTTTCTTCAGAGCCCATGTCTCAGCCACATACATCACTGTTGGCACAACAATTCCTTGATACATTGCACTTTTTACTTTCATTCCGAGATTTCTCGTCTTCCACATACTTCCCATTGCTCCGAAAACCTTCCTTCCTTCACACACTCTCTGTTTTACCTCCATTTCCATACCTCCACTCCTGCTTATCGTTCCTCCTAGATATATAAAACACTCTACTTGTTCCAATATTTCCCCATCCAGCCTCACATCTAGATTCACCCTACGATCACCCCTATTACACACCGTTACTTTACTTATATTGATGCTCACCTTCAATTTCCTTTTCCCACAAACCACTCCAAACTCTTTGACTACCCGCTGCAATTTCTCCTCAGAACCCGCCACCAACGCTGTGTCATCAACGAACAGCAACTGATTCAACTCCCAATCTCAACCATTCTTTCCTACTAGACCCAATCCTCTTCCCATAGTTCTCATTACACCTCCCTCACCACACCATCCAAAAACATATTAAACAGCCATGGTGACAATACACAACCCTGTCGCAAACCTACCTTTACCTCAAACCATTCACTCAACTCACCATTTCCTACTCTAACACATGCTCTCCTCCCTTCATAAAAACTCTTATCTGCTTCCAACAAATGTCCTCCAATTTCATAAATCCTTAACACCTTCCACATTGCTTCACGATCCACACGATCATACGCTTTTTCCAAATCCATAAAACCCAAAATATCTCCTTATGCTTCTCTAAATTCTTCTCGCATAACTGTCTTACTGCAAACATCTGATCCACGCACCCTCTTCCCCTCCTAAAACCGCAATGGTAAATGATAAAATAATAAGCGCTGTATTGATAATTGTAGCCATAGACTGAAAATGCATAGGAAAAATGCATAACTTAACTTTTACTTATATTAACTTATAGTAAGGACCAAGGCATGACATTGTATGCTAGTTAGTTTACTATGTACATTATAAAGTAATTAGTTTGCAGATACCTTTGGAGTTGAAATAATAGTTGTACATTTTGAAGGGTATGAAGGAAGTGGAAGAGATGGGCAAAGTGTTTAAGGAAGAGATGTGTGCAGCATGTGAGGAGGTATGTAGTGTCAGGAGAAGAGAGAGTGGAGTGAAGGATACAGCATGGTGGCCTGAAGAGAGAAAACTATCTATTGAAGATAAAAAGAAAGCAGAAAGAGAGTGGTTGGGTAGTAGAGGTAGTAGAAGATTTGGAGAGACAGAAAAGGGAAAGGTACTTTTCTTTTTTCTATGTAAATGAGGCAGCATAGTAAAAAAAGGCAGAACTGCCTGTGACAAGTGCCTCCCCAGAATTAAAAGAGTGACAGGGCCAAAATCAAGGAATGTTAGAGCCAAAATGCCTGAACACACAGAGTTTGAAGTAACTTAAGTCATAGGATGAGGGAAATATGGATTCAGGGAGAGAGTTCCAGAGCTTAGCTGTTGACTAGTAGAAAGATTGGGAATGTCGTTTCACTCTTAGGTTGGACAGTTGCTATGAGTAGAGGCAGGATTATGTTACAAGACGGGTGCTACTTATTCTACGTAGAGGAGGTGGTATACATTAAGAGAGATCTGAGGAACACTGATTATTGTAATAGCGGTAGAATAGTGAGAGAGATGCAACATTGTGGCGATCTGGTGGTGGTGGTGTGGGAGTAAGATACTGGCTTTATGATGATGGTGTTGTTAGTGGTGGTGGGGGTGGTGGTGGTGGGGGTGGTGGTGGTGGGGGTGGGAGTAAGACACTGACTTTATGATGATGGTGTTGTTAGTGGTGGTGGGGGTGGTGGTGGTGGGGGTGGTGGTGGTGGCGGTGGGAGTAAGATACTGGCTTTATGATGATGGTGTTGTTAGTGGTGGTGGGGTGGGAGTAAGATAATGGCTTTATGATGATGGTGTTGTTAGTGGTGATGGTGGTGGTGGTGGTGGGAGTAAGATACTGGCTTTATGATGATGGTGTTGTTAATGGTGGTGGTGGTGGTGGTGGGTTTGGTGGTGACTAATAATAGTGATGGTGAAGGAGATGCTAGTGGTGGTGGTTGTGGAATGTGGCTGTGTTGTTGGTATGGGTGCGAAAATATGTCTGTTTGTTTTTTATGATGCCGGTGGTCAAGGTGATTTTGGTGGTAATTGTTGTGTTAATAATATTGGTGAGAGTGTTGATGTTAGCAGTTGTAGTTATGGATATGTTGTTGGTGGTGGGAGTACGTTGGTGGTATTACAATGATCGTACAGCTGGTGGTCGTGGTGGTAATATTGGTGGTGATAATGATAGTGGTGGTGGTAATATTGGTGGCAGTGTTAGTTAAAGTTGCACTGTTGTTCGTGGTGATGGTAGCGGATGTGGTAGTTGTGGTTGTGTTAGTATTAGTAGTGATAGTATTGTTGTTATTATTGATGGTAGTGTTGATGATGTTGGTGATGGTGGTGGTGTTGATGGTGCCGCTGGTGTTTGACAATGATGGTGTTTTGATAGTGGCTATGGTAGTAGTGTTGGTGATGGTCACAGTTGGATATGATAGAGGTAGTGGTATTTAATATTGGTAGATATATAATATGATTACGTTAGTCGTGATGGAACACGATAATAGTGTTGATGTGTTTGCAGGTAATGGAATACAGTACTATTACAATATACAGCTATTAACGTATTGTATTGACTGGTTAGGAAAACGGCCAAGCTACAGTACTTAAGGCGACGTTATATTATTATTTGATTGTGTTTTCATTATAACCGGTGTATCATTTAATATGCACTCCCCCAGACATTGCACTCCCCAGTCGTTATAATACGTATAATTTGTACAGTTATTATTAGACATAATTATAATTTACACTCCCCTTGAAATATTTGCACTCCCTCAGTCACCACGTAACCTAACGTAACCTAACGTAACCGATATAATTACACGAAATAAATAAATAAATAAATAAATAAATAATAATAAGAATGCGAATAAAATAATATTAAAATACAAAATAATAAAATCATTACATAAATAATAAATAAATAAATTTCGCAAAAAAAGGTGTAAACAGAGTATCTTTCAAGTTTCGTGAGACTGGTCTGAGATATGGTATAGAAAGATACTCACCCATTCCAGTAGCAATGAAGAAAGGTTTAAATTGTAATCTATGATTACAATGGTCATAACGTTAAACAATTGAAACAGGGGAGTGAATATTATTCACAGTGAGTGTATATTGCACGTATAACATGCACTGTGAGAGTGTAAATTGAATGTATAATAATGACTGGGGAGTGCAAGTTATATGTATACAAACTACTGGGGAGTCAATATCCAGGGGGGTGCATATTACATGTGACACCGGCACACATATTTGTTTTAGATTGCTCCCTAGACTTCTATCAAGCTTAACAAAATAATCCCAAGACCCCTCTTTGAGATAGATTATGACACTTTTCGGTAGAATAATGTCCCAGCCAAAGGCCTGATTTGTGTTTCCTATGTGGATGAGGGAGACAAAAGGCAAAACTGCATGTATTGCGTGCCTCCCCCAGAGTTGACAGAGTGCACGACCCAAAATCAAGGAATGTTCGAGCCAAAAATGTCTGGACACATGGAGTTTGAAGCAATTTAAGTCATACAATGAAGGAAAGATGGATTAAGGGAGAGAGTTGCAGAGCTCGGCTGTTGAATAGCAGAAAGATTGGGAGTATTGTTTCACTCTCGGGTTGAAGAGTTGCACAGAGTAGTGGTGGGATTGTGTTGCAAAACGGGTACTACGTACCCTACATAGAGGAGGTGGTATACACTGAGAGAGAGCTTTGATGAAGACTGATTATTGTAATAGCGATAACAAAATAGTGAGAGAGATGCAACATTGTGGCGAAGAGATAAAGATTGCAGAGAATCGGTGAGTGCACAGGACTTAATGATACGAAAGTCTTTCTTATCTACTTCGTCTAGAAGTGCTGTGTAAGACGATCTTCCCGACAAATGCGAACAATAATCAATATAAGGATGCACTGTGCACCTGTACAGAGCAAGAAGTTGTGCAGTGGTAAAGAACCCCTTGAGGCGGTTGAGCACACCCAGTTTCTGGGAAGCCATTTTAGAAAGAGTGGTGATATGCTCTTTTTAAGAGACATCAGAAGAAAAAGAAGCACCGAGAATACTGAGAGAAGGTGAAGGGTTGATTTTTGTATTGTTAAAGTATAAGGGATAGTCCTCTGGGAGTTCTTGATGGGTAGATAAATGTCGAAATTGGGTTTTGGAAACATCAAATGCAACAAGGCTTTATCTGCCACAATTGGAAATGGTAATTAGATCAGAAGATAAGTGTTCTATGGCTTCATCATGTTTGTTTTTGAGGGATTGCTTGCTTGGCCGTTCTGGAAAACTAGTTGAATAGAGCAATGTAGTGTCATCAGCATATTCGTGGATAAGACGAGGTACAGTTGATAATATTATTTATATATATTAGAAATATCAATGGAGATAAGACAGAACCCTGAGGAACACCGGAGTTGATAGGATGAGAAGTGAACAATGGCCGTCCACAACCGCAGTTATGGAATGGCCAGAAAGGAAATTATAAAAAAGGCACAGATGGAGTGATAGAAACCGAAGGAGTGTAGTTCATAAGTTACAGATTTGTGATAGACTCTATCGAAGGTCTTCGATATGTGTAGTACAATAGAAAAGGTCTCACTGAAGTCCCAAAAGATATGGCGAAAAGTCTTAAAATCGCTAAACTAATTGGTCGAACGTCGTAAAATCTCAAAAATAATTGGGCTAAACATGAAGGAGAAGGGGTCCCCCCCAAAAAAATAAAAAATAAAATAAACACACACGGAAAATGATGTGGTTATGGGCTTACTTGCAAACACACTTTGCAACAGTCCACTTACACCGATGGCAATACATTGATTCCAAGTACTGTTCACCCCTACTGCCCTTATCACTTAGGTAGCCACCATCGTCGGTATTGTTATGTGTTTTACTACATAATTGTGGCTGTGATGGTGGAGGCAACGTACCAATAATAGTACTGGGATAGCTGGGTTTACCGATTACTGCGCTAATTGGTGAGTGTGGAGGGGAAGTTGTGGTAGATGGACGGATAATTTTACCAGACTTTCCTAAATCTGAATGTGTATTAACTCCTTGAAGCTCTGACGCGTTTTAGCAGTATATGTTGGCTATCATTAGACGATTGTATACAGCTTAGGAAGGATCTGTGGGTATTAAAAGGGTAAATAATACCTCAATCAACCTTTTGACTTTCATATACCGTTACTAATCTGAATAAAATCGTCTAATAATAGCCAGAAAACAGAACAGACACGCGTATTGCAGCTTGAGAGGGTTAAACCATAGACTATGGGTTAAACACTGATTATGAAGTGGACAATTGATGTAATATTCTAGCAGTGGCAAGGGAGTAAATTATTTATAGTATTTTATTTAGTTAATATGAATGAACATTTGTGATGGAGGGATTATCAGTGTATCTAAATATGTAGTAATCTAGTAACAACAATTATGATTGGCAGTCAAAATAGGCAGGAATAATAATCATCACAATTTCTTAAGTGTCTCGACACTTTTCTGTACTAGAGTAATGCCATAGCAGATACATATTGTCTGTGGTAGGGAATATGTTGTTGTGTTTGGGTATGAAACGTTGTACCTTTGTTGTGGCCATTAAATATATTGAGTGTATGATAAATAATGATTGTAGCACAAGTGATTAATGATTAATTAATAGCAGGGTTTATGTTGGGAAGGTATAGGAACAAATGGATATAACATAATATGGAAGGAGTTACTAGAGAATTATGGGCAAGATCTATATAATTAAAGTGTATAATGTGTGTAGTTGTTGGCGGAGTTTCTTATATTTTTACCACTTAAGTACCTACCAACATCTCAGGTTTCTGTCAAGAAACTAATTGGCTACTGATGCCTAACTGTAGTATATTTAGTATGACGAGCTTAGACTCTGCAAACTCTCTCTAAATACTTGTAGCTTAGTCAGGGCTGGAGCAAACGGGCTGTGTATTTCCAAACTTATTTACTATTTGATAGCTAAAGTTGTCTTGGAGATAAGCGAGATTGCGGATAGGGATTTCTAGACAAGTCTTAATGAATAGATGGTGTAGACAAATGTTTCAAGTATTTACCGGCTGCAAGGAATTGAGCCTTGGTTCAAACAAACGTGTTCTCCACAATGCATTTATTTACACAGAGACTCCACCCGTTAAACGCAGGTGTAACTTCCCAGGCATTGCGGATGAGGATAACTTATAAAACATGTATTCTACCATGAGAAAAAAGTCACATGCTCACACCGGCTGGGTACCTGTGAGATTTTCACATGCCAGTTGCTCACAATTAAACATATTAAACCCCTTCAGCACGATGACGCCTTATACCATTCATTCGGGAAGTAGACTATGTTATGCAGTTTAAAAATACTTAATGTTACTCAGAGGGTTTATTGAGATCGGATTTACCCATTAAGTTCGGGAGGTAGATTGTCAGCTAAAGGAAATAATATAATAGTAACCAGAATATAATGAAAATGACGTCACCGTGTTGAAGGGGTGAATGGATTGAGCTTGGTGGAATATATTTTGCAATATGTTATAAGGATATTTTTATGTCTATTAGATGGAATTACAGGGTTGAAGCTTTTGTCTGTTCTAGTCTATAATATGTGTTGGAAGGGAAGGGGGAATGTATCTACGTAAATATTTGTCCTCTGAGATAGGCTTTGAAGTAGACTATAATCTATCATCTCATCATTGTATATCTATTATTTTTGCCCACCCCTATTTGGTGTTATAATCCAAGTTTTGTTGAATAAAAAGGAAGCTAAATCTTTAGCTATAATATAT
>JAGKTK010000513.1:789-15906 GCA_018397895.1 Paralithodes camtschaticus | reverse complement strand
TATATATATATATATATATATATATATATATATATATATATATATATATATATATATATATATATATAATACTTACAGTAAGGTTAAAAGTCAAGGTCAAAGAACAAAACAAGAGTGTTAATAATTGTCTTTAAACTCTTCCTAGACTGTTTAACCCTTTGTGTACCGGTGACGTCTTTTTTATTGTAGTCTAGCTATAATTAGACGATTTTGTGGAGCACATGAAGGATCTGTGGTAGTAAAAGGGGTTAATTAAGATAGTTGAAAGCCTGCTAATTTTATTGAAGCCCTTCATAAACTAAATAAAATCGTCTTAACCCTGTCCGTCTCATATGACGCTACCGCGTCATATGGCGGTTCTGCTCAAAACTATCAAATGACGCTACCGCATCATATGAACTTATCTCAATATCTCAATAATAAGTTATATGACGCTTGTGCGTCATTTTGAGCTCAGTAAGTTAGGTAAGTTAGATCATAATCTGTCGGTTGATGGCAACCCCCAATTTCTCCAACTCCTAACGGTCCCTCAGTGTAAGATTGACTATTGTGGAGGAAATACCGGGCGGTCCGCCTCCTCGTCAGTAAGTTAACTATTCCTGTCTGAGGGGGTTAATATCCAGTATGAAATGAAACTAAGAGAACTGTACTGAACGGGTTACGTATCGTAACCAAATTTCGCTGGCAAATTCGGTTGGTCAATGCAACGATTGTCCAAATTTTGTGTTTTTGTTATTCAAAGGTCAAGGTGAATGGTGAAGGTCACAGATTATGGTCGCTATTTCTTTCTTATATATACCGGTATTCTAAATTTGAATTACACCATATTCAAAATGCTACAAATTATTGATACACTGACTTATTATAGATAAATATTCCAATGGTTAAGATTCAATGCGATCATAAATGTAATTATATATATACTGTATGTATAATCCCAGGCGGACATGAACCACCAACAGTCAGGACGAGTGTCTATGCTTTAATCCACTGCACACAAGTATCCACTACCACGCTGTGGTATAGTGGATTAAAGTATGGGCACTTGTTCTGACTGTCGGTGGTTCAAGTCCGGCTGTGAGTATAATTTTTTTAATATATTGTATATAAACAGATTTTTCCTAAGAGATTCAATACTACTTGCAGAATTCTAGGTCGCAGAGTTGCGTATGCATTTTTATTTTTATTTGTTTTATTTTATTTTTTTGTAATGCGAAAACTGCACACCTCCTTTATTGTTATTCGGCACGTTTTTTTCTAGGTTTGGTATCTTCAGTATTATTCAATTGTGTTACTTAGTAAACTGTTGAGAGGTCGACTAAATATTTTCATCACATCCAATTCAATGCAACTGGCGGCAATTATTTGTACATACCTCATCCTGCTCAACAATATTATGTTCATCTTGTTCCTCTTCATCCCTACCTTCCTCCTGTACTCCATCCTGTTTTTGTTTTTTTTATTAATTTTATGATTCTCCTTCCTTCCTTTCCTCCTCCTCCCTTTCCTTCCCCTTCCACTTTTGTCTTACATATCGCCCTCTTCCATCATCTTTCTAGGAGCAGGGGGGCAACAAAATCGAATGGAGGGCAGAGAGGAGGAGGAGAGGGGGGGGGGGAGCTACGTCCCCTGTTGACTTCCGGCTTAATAATACGGCTGGCCAGAGATCTCCAACCGGGGAACAGTGAAGAGAGAGAGAGAGAGAGAGAGAGAGAGAGAGAGAGAGAGAGAGAGAATCAGAGACCGAAATGAATAAATGTTGTGAAAACCCTATGCAGTGAAATGAACGAAGGTTAACTCATACACATGTTCTCGCATTTGATCTGTTCTTATTGGTCCACATCATTTGGCCCGATATGTGAGAGCGTTAGCCGGAAGAAGGAATCATATATCCTTCTTTCATTCTACTCACTCACATTGTTCCCTTACAAACGTGAATTGGGTCGGAAAATAAAAAAGGGTGAAGCAAGACAGCCGCAAGCGATCATACAGTAGGCACAGAGGTACACATATATTTTGTCTGGGTGTCTATTTCACAATCACACTCAAGTTTTGAGTTCCACTATTTCAGCTTTAACATTATTTTACTTGCATGGTATAAAGAAACATTTTTCATCAGAAAAACAAGAAAGCTCAAATATATAATCCTAGATATTTTGTCTTTATGTGTTTTTAATTCTTAAATGATAACCATAAGTTAAGATGACGAGGGTAAGTTGTACTATAAATACCATTTGTAGGAGAAACTTTTAATTGACGACTTAATGGCTATAAGTCCTTAATTAAGGGCATTGACTTGAAGAAGTTTAAGGGGAGGTTTTTAGTGTGTTTCCTAGACTTCCATCAAGCTTGAAATTACACTCCCTTGAAACATTTCAATTTCATTTTCAATTTCAAGATAAATTTGTACATTTTTCGGTAGAAAAATGTCCCGGCCGACGGCCGGTTCCTCTTAAATTACAGGCTCGCTTTCGCTCGCCAGGAAAAAATTGACACCTAAATGGGATGAAAGGTCTTAAAAGTTACATAAATGGGGTGAAAGTTCTTAAAATCGCAAAACTAATGGGGCGAACGTCTTAAAATCTCAAAAGCAACGGGGTTAGACATGAGGGAGAAAGGGGTCAAGAAAAAAGTCCCGCAAGTGGATATCTCCCCTTAAACACAATAATGCTCCACATAGTGATTTTATAAATTGTTTTAACTGTCAGGAGATTTTCACTACATTACCCTAATTAATTTTAATATATATAAAGTTTATTTATAAAGAAGACATGAATTTCGCCTAACAATAAGACAACCTCTTTCTCATCAATGGCAAACAAAGGTCTAAGAGTTAATATAGATAATACAAAGGTCATGATCAGTGGAGTAGGGCATGGAACTATGAAAAGAAGCAGCGACTATCCATGCGCAGTTAAGTATGTGGGAAGGGGATGGGAAGTAACTCTATTCAATGTTGCGTCTGTAGTGACTCGGTACACGAGGTGTAGTGGGGCTAGAGAGTCTTTGACGAGATTCATAGACTTTGAATGTTCTGTGTGCAAGGGAGAACTTAGTTAAATGACGCACTTGTTAGTATTGATGTCGGCAGTGTTGCGCTGCAGTATGTGAATAAATTCTGCTACTTAGGCGGAATCGCCGGAGTGGTGCTGAAACTTTCTCCATTGCTAGAGTAAGAAGTGGTTCGGGGAAGTTTAGAGAGCTGTTGCCACTCCTGACCATGAAAGGACTCCCACTTCACCTTAAGGGGAAGGTGTATACCTCATGTGTTATGAGTGCGTTGACCTATACCTCGAAGACGTGGCCGATTAAAGCGGAAGATATTGATAGAATGGAACAGACGGAGAAGAGAATGGTGAGATGGATATGTGGGGTTAACATCGGGGACGGGGTATCGAGCAAGGAATACAAAAAAGTGTCTGGTCATTAGGAGTATCAGTGAAGTGATGCACATGAGCCAACTTGGTTGGTTTGGACACGTGGAGAGAATGGATGATCAGAGCTGGGTGAAGACATGCCGGACTGTGAACGTTGGGGGAGTTGCGTGTAGTGGTAGAGCTAGAAAGACGTCGGATCAGGTACTGTGGACCGATCTCAAAATAAAGAATTTGACAAAGGCAGCCCTCGATAGGGTTGACTGGAATGCTGCCATTTAGGATATGAGACTGTAACCACACTATCTGTGGACAAAACGGTCTTTAAACAATGATGAACGTTTGTAACTTGACCACTGACCTATTTGAATAAACTGACAATTATGAAAACAAATATATTAGAATACCACACTCCAATTTTGAGCTTGATGCAATTCATATATTTTTCTTAGCAGTCGATTATATAGTTAAATCAAATACATGTGACTAAATATCTTCACAAAGAGGTGTTAGATTCGGAGAAAACGGAGGTAAAACATGACTTTATACTTTCATTCTGTCGAGCTACTGTTCGCTTGGAAATTGATTAATATATTTCCACATGAAGATAAGTGGGAAAAATATACAAATATAAATGTGTTTTACCTATGATCTTTACCTGTGAATTAGACCTATAAATATATCTTAAATAAACAAGTACCGTAATAAGAAAACAAAAGCTAGTTTTGGAAAACAACAGAAACTTAACATTGACATTTCACCTTGATGTTTAAATAAAAATACTCTTTGAATTATGTTTTGTGTGTGTGTCCTTTGCACAAATATTTCAAATATACAGTCGATATCAAGAATGATTAAAATTGATCAGCATCGGAACTACTGTTTTTTTCTAAGAATGTGTGTAGTGAAGACAATGGTTCTTCCCCTGGTTCAGGATTTACCGCCGTGACTGTACATAGGCAAAGTTTGTGATTTACTCTAAGCTGTCCATGGTGGTGGGTTCATCTCCGTAGTATTGGTGTTTGGAGCCTGTGGTAGCAACCTTTGGTGAATTATCCTGACTGGTACACAGGGGCGGCTGCATGTTATCCAGGTTACCACAAGTTGTCTCCCAGGATTTGATGCCACAAATGTCCAGTAACCCCAGCTTCTGATTTATGCAGTGTGAGCAGATTTAAATGTTATCTTGCCTTCATTGGGAATCGAACTCCGTTCTCGTTGGTTGTGATCCGAACGCATAAAGGTAAATACTTCATTAATTGGACCACTAGTTGTTGTTGTTGTTGTTGTTGTTCCCTAAGCTGCCTGGCCGAACAGCCCCGAGTCCCTGAGAAAGGCCATGGCCACGATCGGGCTTTCCCACAGAGCTCTCATTGAGTGTAGATTGTGTTGTTGGCGTAAGTGGTTGTGTGAAATGCAGTCTTCTATGATGTGTTTAATGGTATGGGGTGCTGTGTTACATCCCGGGCAGGCGTCGACAACGGAGTCATCCAGTCTCTTCTGATATCTCAGGAGAGCTGGATGGTGTCCGCATCTCAGCCTGGCCAGGTGGACTCTGTCCTCGCTAGGAAGGGAGGATTCGGAAGGATGGATTTCGGGAGGTCGTGCATGCAGCTGCGTGTTGTCTGTGAGTGAGTGGATGGATCGGTGAGAGATATGAGTATGGACCACTAGTTCATGTAAGCGGTGTTCATGTCAATGATGAAGTTCAAATGAATAACACCCTAACTGAAATTTTTGCATCCACCTTTACGAAAGAGGATCTAAACACAATTACTCCTGACATTCCACTTCATTTAGATAATCAGGACATTCTGCTAAACATCATACTTAGGGAAGAAGACGTAATAAACATTATAAATACTCTTAAACTAAATAACTCCTGTCCCAGATAAATGCTCCCTACAAATCCTCAAAGAAATACACAACAAGATTTCTAAACCATTAACTCTTCTCTATAACAAAACGATACACAGTGGCATTGTGCCAGACGAATGGAAACTAGGTAATGTAACACCCATCAATAAAAAAGTAAACAAATCCTTACCTAGTATATTACTTGAAACAATTATTTTAGTAGTATATCATCTAGAGGAACAGAAAATTTTAAAAGATTCACAGCACATGAATATGCATTCATGCTTAGTAAAGCTCATGGATTTTTGTTTCATATTTTCAGCAAGTACAATCAATTCAAGCAGTTGATGTAGTATACCATGATTTGCAAAAAGCCTTTGACAAAGTTCATCGTAAGTGTCTCATGATAAAACTCATGGTATACAAGAGAGCATACTCCACTGAATCGAAAACTGGCCAACTGGGCGAATACAACAAGTAGTAATAAACAGGAATGAATGGAGAATGCTTGTGAATAGATGAGTGAACACGTGGTCATTTGGGGGAAGGGGTTGGGCGCAAGTTGGACTAGATAATAGTCCATCAGGCACCTGGCCCGGGGAGACGATTAATATGAAGTTTGCGTCTGGAAGTGTGGTGGGCGGGCTTAATTGTGGCTTGGGCTCCACTGCATGTCTGCCTGCCGATATTGGAACCTCTCCGGGTGTATGGGGGCCGGGGGAGTGCTGGAGGGACCTTGGAGACCCTGGTCTGTGGGTCTTCTGGATGACCTAGATGTGTGTGAATTTGTATTTTGTTTATGTGCGTTCCTTGTTTTCTGTTGTGTTTTGTGTTGTCCCTATTCTTGCTCTGTCTTGAGTCGGCCTCCCACCCCCCCAAAAAAAAAGAAAAAAAGTAGATATATAAATATATATTTATACATAAATAAAAAAGTAGGAAAAGTGTGGATTGGGCCTGAGCATATATACTGTACATATAGATAGATAGTAATAAATGGTAAAGCATCAGACTGGACTAAATTCACAAGTGGTGTACCCCAGGGGTTAGTGCCTGGACCTGTCCTGTTCTTGAGTTATACAAATTACATTGATGACAGTCTCTCAAGTAGTATTTCAAAATTTGCAGACAACGCAAAAATAACATGAAGGCAGTGTCTCCAACACAAATACAAAACATCCAAAATTAATTTGGCAAACTATCTAACTGGGCTCAGACCTGGCAAATGAACTTCAATATCAATAAATTCGGTGTGAGTATTCTAGGTTCGAGTCCTTGGAGTGCCACATGTATTTACTGATTTAATTAATTAAGTTTAGAGGAAAAGTTGGTTGGTGACAAAAATGTGAAGTATTCCTCGTAGGTTATTGAATCAACAAGGCAAATTATTCAATGGGTGGTATTCAACTCAATAGTGTCGATAAAGACTGATTTAAGAGTCACAATTACAAATAATTTGAAGTCGGGGCAACAATGTACTGAAGTAGTTATAAAGCAAATCAGATTATTGGATTCATTGGTATGTCTTTCGAATGCAAATCCGCAGATGTTATTCTCTCCTTATATAACTCATTGGTTCGACCTCATCTAGAATACTGAGTTCAATGTTTGTCTCCTTGTTACCAAAAGGATATAAACAACTTGATAGAGTACAGTGAAGATGAATACAAATTATTCCCAGACTAAGAAATAAGCCATATGAAGAACGTCTAGAATTTAACCGGTTTAGCTTGACTAAGCGCAGACGACGAGGGGATATAATTCAAGTATTTAAGATCATTAAAGATATCGACAATATGGATGCATACAAATACTTCACATTGATTATTCAAATTTCATAGGAGGGAATGGCTGTAAAATCATTCATAAGCCCTTTCACTCCCATGAAGCAAATCGTATATTTTTCAACCGAACAGTATACTGTACTTATGGAATAGCCGGCCTAGCAATATTCTAGACTGCAATACTGTTCAAACCTTTAACAATTATTGCTTAGATGAATATATCGACCTTAACCCCCGACTGACTGCATTTACAGACGAATAACAGGACATGCCCACATTACATCACTTGTTTAGATAGATACAGTAAGATATTTTCTTATTATTCTGTTGAGTATCATGTCAGTTTTTCCATTCTGCATAGAAAAGAAAAATCCTCTCCTTTCTAAGACTTCTTTTATACATGATAGTTTATGTAGTTTAGATACAAGTAGCCTCGTAAGGATCAGTATATATGTTATTGCTTGCTTTCCTGTGTTCATTATCCAATATACCAATGACAAAGACTGCCAGTCAAATTTAGAAGAAAACAAATATATATAATGAGTTCCATTAGTCTAGGTGAAGTAATTTGAAGAGACAAGTAAACCATTATTCATTTGCGCATACCATTGTGTTGTATTTGAATACTCGTGTTTGACGATGTATACAGACACAAACTTCTCATGGAGGGTACATGATATGTATGTCATTATTGTAGATTTATATGCGCCATATGATTTCATGAATACTTTAGAAAGATAATAACTATTTTGAAGTTTGGAGTTGGCGCTGGCATCGAACTGTTATTGATTGTAATATTTGATTTGAATGTGTTACTGGTGTATGGTGGGGGGGGGGGGTGCGATTGAGCATGAACATGTTTGTGTATATGTGCATGTGTGTGTGTGTGTGTGTGTGTTTGTGTATTTGCAAGATGAAGTACGAGAACCTTCTGTGTGTGCGCGCATTTTTTCAGTATCTAGGATTAACGCCCAAGATGCCTAAGGTAATAGATCAATATTATTTCCAATGCTTTCACACTCTACTGTTATTAATTTGAACTATATCATGCCTTGGTTCACTACCAACTTCTAAGGTTCTAGCATTACTTCATTACTTCTAAGGTTCTAGCATTACTTCATTACTTCTAGCAAACTCTTCATTTTCATAATCAACAGTGTGCTATTATCCCTTAACCCGTCCAGTACCGGTGTCTTCCTTTAGTTATATTTTGACAATTATTGGACGATTTTATCCAGTTTAGGAAGGACCTCTAGCAATAATAAGGCTGCAAACTATCTCAACCAACCCTTTTCATTATCACAGATCCTTCTAAAGCTACATAATATTGTTTAAAAATAGCTAGAACATAAAATAACACACGTCGCTGGGACTCAAAGGGTTAACGCATTCAATATCGGACACATCCTTTTCATTATATTCTTGCAACTATTAGACGTTTGTTTTCAATTAAGGAAGGATGTCCACCCGTTAAACGATTACAGACTATATCAGTTAATCCTTTTAGTTACCATATATCCTTTCTAAGCATCATCAAATCGTCTAAATGCAGTTGAAATAAAAACGATAAAATGTCTCCCGTACAGAAGGGGTTAAAGGTCGGGTAAAATCTCCAGACGCGACGAACCCAGTCGCGGCCCGCTTGTGATAGTAGCATGATTCAAATTTTGATGCAGTTTTTAAACCCATACAGTCTCTTGATTGACAGGGAATGCCTTTGTTGCAGGGACTTTACTGGACATTTGCCTACATGTAAACATACAGTATCTTTTAAGAAAATATATACCGAGTGAACATTTTGTCTGTTAAAGCATGTGTTAAGGTACGAAGGAAGGCGAAGGCGATGACGACGCGCATAATCCCTTTGAACACCACTGGCCCGGCTCCGGAGCCTAATGCAAAAACTGCTTATTCCCTCTCGTCCCTGCCAAGGCCACAGGCAAGCTGGGAACGAGATCTTGATGTCTGCGCTAAGAAGAGTGCTGGTAATCTCTGACACACATTTGTAGTCCTTCCTTAACCGTTGTCTATCGGGGCCCGACTTAAGTCCGTATCGAAAAATTTGGATTATGTGGCGGGGCCCGACTTAAGTCTGTGTGCAATTTTGGCGCAATATTGGCTCTGAGAGAGAGACGAGCGACGGGAGGAGCCTGGGTTACCTCATGACCGCTCGCCACGGCCGCCTTGGACGAACTGAGATTTACTCCACTTACATCCACCCTCACTCCCTCGCTACATACGTAATTATATAAAGAAATTACCGTATTTTAGCAATTTTGCCCTTCGGTTGCACGATCGATCGTTGCAAGACAACCAGTGATCGTAGAAGGATGGTTCGGGTGTCATTGGAAAGCTCAATTTACGCCCTTTCAGGGATGCATACTTGTATTACGCTCTGGATCTTGTTTATGCATGAAAAAAATCACGGAAACAACCCCATTTATGGTAAAAAAAATCCCGCTGGGCGGCACAGTGAAATATACTCCACCACCCGCTCTTAAGGTGTTAATGCTTTCTTTACAGAGCTAGAATGAGTTAAAGAGAACTAAATATTTACTGCACCCGACTTTTGAGGATCATAATAGAGGTTATGTCATAATCTATATTTTATTATTTTGTTTGTGTGTGAACAGATATTGCAAATTCTTGACATAGATTTATATTTTCAGAATTACTTCTTACACAAGTCAATATGCATCAGCTTTGCTTCAATTTACGAGTTTACTTTGTTTATATTAATAATAATAATAATAATAATAATAAAAATACAAATAATAATAATAATAATAATAATAATAATAATGATTAAAAATAATAATAATAATAATAATCACAATAGAGTTCAGGTTACTTATTAGGTGCCACTTCTCTCTAGTCTTTTCTCCGAAATACAATAGCGCTCGTCCAAAGCTTATTATTAGACATTATTATCCATTTCCTTGCTCAAGGGAAATGGTACCGGCTACCAGTGTATGCGACAAAATAACCTTTATGCCTGAGCGTTGGATTAAACTTGGGTCTCCCGGGTGGGAAGCCGAGACCTTCTCCACTACAGGTTGTTCATTAAACCGAATAATGATAATTAACATGCGAAATAATGTTCCTGATAGTCTTTCATATATACATATATATTTCTGTATTTAATGTATCTATCTATTTCTCACAAATTGCTCCTCGATCATTTCCACTTTAGTTTCTTTATTTATTTCTTCAGGCTTCTCCTTCTTTTTCAGTATACTTCATTTTCACATTATTGATTAAAATTATCTACATGTTTTTTCAAGTTTCCACAGTCCGGATTAATCATCTGTTAATGCATTTCAAAACACACCTACATAATTTCACATGTATTCATCGGTGGTATGTAAAATATAATATGAGTACATATTTTCGTTTTCAAACCAAAATTAAACTATCTAGATAATTCCTAACCTAATCCACGTAACTTAACCTATCGCAGCATATTTAACTAACCCAAAGGGAAACGCACTGTGTCCATATTATACAAAGGACATACAGAACTGGATATAATACAAAGAAAAGCAAAACAATAGTATTCCTAGATAAAGCAACAAGTCATACGGAGAAAGTCTAACTGAGCTAAAGCTTTCTAGTAAAACGCAGGCTGAGAAGGGACCCAAATGAAGTATCTACAATTAGTTTAGGTCTCTACAATATGGACTGCAGCAGATAATTCACAATTGGCAATATTAATTATACAATACTAACTGGAAAGCTTTTCAAACGCACGGGGTTAAGGATGTTGTATTCATGCGAGTGATAACATATGGAATGGACTATCTAGTAATGACATCGAGTGTGTAATCTTCCAAACTTTAAAAAAACGACTAGATAAATATATCTCCCCCACATAGGCTTGGTAGATTTGGCACAAGCAGTTGTGTAAGGATCAGTGTATCTGTTGATGCTTGTTTACTTTTGTACTTATTGTTCTGTTGCCAGACGCCTAGATCCACAATGGGATGGACACAAATGAATCGCCTCCATATTCAATTCCTTGGCTTGTTTTCAGGCGAGGATTACAATCCCAACTGTCCGACTTACCTATAACAACATAATCCAGCTCATTGTTGAGTTAACAACTGGTTAAGATATTTTGCTTTAAATTATCTACTAAGTAAGTTTTTCGGTTAGCAATATGAACACATAAATCTATTGTTATTCATTTGGTTGTACGTTTTTCAATTGTCAATGTTATCTAAACACTAGAATCTATCTATCTACAGTATATATATATATATATATATATATATATTTTTTCTGTTTCTAATATATATATATATATCTCTTTATAACTATACAGTATATTGGAGTTAATGAATATATTAGTCCCTTTGATTTCGTTTCATGAAATCTGGGAATCTAGGCAACGGAGAAGCATTCTCGGACTGCACAGATGGTTGAATAATTCATATCACAAATGCCAATATCTTGGTTAACTCTGCTATATGGCGGGTGCCCAACCCCGAAAGGGGTTGAAATAGGGGAGCTATCCCCCCGCCAAAGGCGGCTTTCTAGGGCCTTTCCTAGCTGATGCTGAGAGGATTGGGTTCTAGTCATGTGGTGATGGGCTGGTCTATCAGAGTGAGAACTGAGCGATCTCTGCCATACCCATAGCTTACTCTGACTATTCCTTTTACTTATATATTTTCTAGATCTCAAGTGACGGCGTCTCTTCTGTGGATTGACCTCCCAATTTACCAAGATTGGAAGCCAAAGCGTCACATTTTTCCTTTGCCCCTCAACTTTCTCTTCATAATTGCTGAGGGGCACAGGGCCCTGGGTGGGGCTTTGGTTTCCTGGGCGTTTCCGCACCCTCCTCAGCTCCCCGCCATGGAGTGGCTTCGGTCACCCAGGCTTTATTGTGGTAAGCAGGGAGGGTTCTGTGGGGGCGCTCGGTTATGGCCTTAGCTTTGCTCGGGGCCTTGGGGGTGTTCGGCCAGGCAGCTTAGGGAACAACAACAACAACAACTCTGTTATATGAAATTAAACGTCTGCCAGATGTTGGAAGATATATATATATATATTCCAACATCTAATATATATATATACAGTATACTCTATATATATATATATATATATATATTTATTTTTAAGTTATTATATAATATTCCATCTACTCCTTCTCGGGCATAGGCTGAGAGCCTGTACATTCAGCCATTCTACATTGAACGGTGAAGCCCGTGAGGTCTCATTCCAGTCTAGGGGGTGAGACATGTGAAGCAGTTTTTAGATGCAACCAGCCCCTGCATGGGGCTTAGTTGCCCACTCAAGGCTCAAAGCAGTCTCATCTCTGAAGCTCACTCGCTCCATTGCTTCACTGTCTCAACCTCCTAGACTCGGACCCTCGCTCTCAGAACGCCACCTATTGAGCAATGAACTCACTAGGCATTGCCCCCCTATGCCATATTTTGAATATGGGAATATTCATACAGTGCTATTGTATCAGGGAATAATGAAGAACAATGAGGGTATTTATTTGGCGTTTCGGTGGGTTTTGAGTGTTATGCCGGGTTGTAATCCAACCGGCTTCAGTATTATCTATTATGAATCCGGGTTTCGGATATTTAGATTTGGAATATGGCTCAACAGGGACAGATCGAGCACAGTAGATTTGATAATTATATACTCAATCAGGCAACAAAAAACACAATACACACACAAGGTAAATTACACTCTTATTTATTTAGAGACATATAGTAGAATTATACAGATTATATACTTGACTATTATATCAAAAATAGAGAGTAAGAAATGGATAGTGGGTGATGAGATTAAATCAAGTGGCTCTCAAATGAGTTTCTAGTCATTACACAGAAGTACAGTAATGAAAATACGCATAGCATAACAGATACATCTATACACAGGATAAGAATCGTTGATAATAATACTTATGAGAGTCAAGCGTCTAACGTGAAGTATTCTGACAATGATGCGAGAGACTGTGAAACGTATCGTTCACTGCGCGGGGTGAATGCATGGCAAAGGGTAGGAAGCCAGGCCGCGCTCAGGTGAGAGATCAAAGAGGCCGCCCTGAGGGGTATAGCTCAGGTGGACTGCGGTCACCGGAAATAACAATTTGTTTTAATGCGATATTAAATCAGGGACTAAGGTTGGGTAATTTCTGTTGTTCTAGGAAGGAAGACAAGTTAAATCTGAATTCAACTATCTAAGAGTTTATTGCTAATAATCTCTCACACAAGACACAAAGAATAATATTCGATCATAAATGAGGTCAAATCACACGGGTTGTGGAACTCAGATTCATAATAAATATAGTGACTGAATCGGAATAAATAAAGTATAATTCAAAACAGATTGGGATAAATTAACCAACTACTTATGGAATGCAGATGAACGAGGGTGAGAAAATAACTTAAACAAGTAATTATCTTGATTGGGCGTACACGACGAAGTTGCACTTATGAAATACCAAAACTGGCATGAAAGGAATGTTGAATAAATTAACAAATTCCTAAAAGGATGCAGAACAACTAAAAGGCAAAATAGTAGGGAAAATCGATAAAGGAATATAAACTCTGAATTCCTGAATTGGTGTGAAAAGAATTAGATGACCTGCATCTACTCCTTCTCGGGCATAGGCTGAGTGCCTGTACATTCAACCATTTTACATTGAACGGTATCGTATTAGATTATTCACAAGAACTAAAAGAGATCTTGATAAAAAATTAATTCTAACTCAACGAAACGAAGAGGGGTCTTGACTTTCAAATAAGGGAAAAGGAATTATAAATCTCTCTGGTAGGTGATTAAGTGGATAAAATCCTGAAATTGGGCGTAGGTTCTAGGGAGATGTAAGGTATAAAGGGAATAGTTCACGTTATACACTTTGACTTCGACTTAGATACACAAATAATAATAAACACATTTGAGGAAAATCTGAGAGTAAACCGACTGATTAACACGTAGGAAATATGAATATGAAGCGTGTGGGTAGTTTAAGTTTCTGAAGAATTAACACTGAGTAGATTAATAATATCTCGTACTTCAATAATCACTGTACGGATCAAAATTAATTATTTCACACAGTAACAAAACTTCACGATAGATCTTGGGCACAGATCTAGAGTTAATTATACATGGAATACTCTCATATTTTACCTTACCTTCACAACGAATAGTCACAACTTAATACACTCAGAGACACTTAGGGTAAGGGGTAGAGGGAGCCTTGAGCGAGAATCTGGTCGACGGGGACTCGGGTTTCCGCAGGGCTGGACGTCAAGGGGAGCTGCCTCTCGTGGTACAGCAGAGCTGGACGTCGAAGGGAACTGCCTCTTGCCCTTGTTCCGGGGGAGGTGTTTTCCAGACTGGACGTCGGATGAAGCACTCAAATTGATTGTTTTTACCCGCTTCCGGCCTTACCAGTAGCGAGATACAATAGGAGTTGCTTATCTTCATTCAGTTATAGTTAGGCTATATTTGGTTCATTTTGATGGTTCAATTTGGTGTATTTCAATTTCATAGGGACATGTGGACATCGTTGTTTTGGCTATGGTGAATGTAATTCTTAATCTAAAAATACATGGTAATTACTTATTCATACATATGGAGATTCTTAATCTCTTGATATTGGCCCCCTATTTTTAAAGGGCATTATGGTGACGTAATAGATGATTTCCGGTCTATCGTGGTATTTGTTTGTTCTTACTCTGCAGGCCATAGGCTTCTTCCTGGTCACTTCTTCTGCATTATTTCCAGTCTTCCCGGGGGGTACTGAGATTCCCACTTGTACCGATGTTGGGAAAGTTCTTGGTCCTCAACTTGCATAAATATTTCTTCACTATACTGCAAGTCAGGCTGGAACCAATAATATGCCTCTGGCAGAGGTTCCGGCATCTGCAATTGGAGGAGCTGGGGCCTCTGTGAGTGGCCAGGGCTCAAACTCATTTCTCGGGCAGACTTACCTATTTTTCCGGAATTTAGAGCATGGGCAGATCCGGAAAAAGGGCAGTAGACTGGCTTATCTCGGCAGGAGTTAAAGCCTGGGAAGCTACTTGGGTCTTGTGATTTCTGATTTTCTCCTGTTGTTGTCTTCTCCTATTTCTCCTGTTGTCCTGGAT
>JAGKTK010000512.1:86413-99443 GCA_018397895.1 Paralithodes camtschaticus | reverse complement strand
ATCATTGTTCATGTCTGAGGTTACTGGGTACACTGTTATGAGATGAATCTGTGAGACAAATTGCTACTGAATTACGAGACCAGTTGAACATATATAGGCATACTGTGTTATTCCCTTGGAGTGAAGGCTAGTTTTTTATGTAAACATACTTGACAACAGGTGAAGATCTATGGCAATAGTGTATATTTGTTCAGTTTTAGAGTAAATCCTAACATTTATGATACATGTGAGTTACATTTCCTGTCACACATTGTTTGAAGGATGTGATATCAGATGAACCAGGATAAAACTGAAGAAATGTGTACCAAAAGTGTACATTGGCAGCTAATATCAAATAATTGAAGTTATTGATGGCTGCAACACATTGCCATATAATCAAAGGTATTAAACCAATTGGAATTAAGAAAGTAGTGTATGCTCTGCTTACTTAGGCGAACATGAATTTGAAAGATGAATTTGAGAAGAGCAACATATAGATAAATTCACTTTGGATTAGGATAATGGAATGTCTGTTGGTGATGATGTAAATTATACAAAGTGACAATTAGGGTACTAGAGTAACTGTTGGGTCTATTCTAAATAATGATTGTCTTCAGATAAAAGAACATTTGAGGGACACTTGAGGTTGGTGTTTATATGTCTAATCAAATTATTATTATTGTCATATCTTTGTCAAAATGTATATTTTAATTTATTTAATTATACTAATTGATTATCATATAACATTTACACATAAACATCGTCATCGAAATATGCTTAATGAGTGGAAAATATAAAATAAATATTACTAATCATAACAAACTAAGCATTTGGAAATATTATATTAAATATATACAAACACAGGAATTAAAGAAGAAAAGTTATAATTTATAATATTATAACGAAATTATGATTTGGATGAGTAAATATACTATGATGTGTTCTTATGTGTAAACTCCTGAAGTAATTAATTTAAATATTACATTAATTGAAATTTGAATATGAACATTGGCTATTATTATATAGTGATGTTATTATTATATTATTCCATTTATTGTATAATATAACAAATGCGTACTAAACTACTGTACATAAAGACCATTCAACTATTTTGTTGTAAATAACACATGGTTAATGTATACCATTAGAAAAATATTATTTCAATGCTAAGACAAAAAAAAAAAAAAAAAAAAAAAAATTTAAAGACCTCCGTCTACGTATTGTGAAAAACCTGTTATCCTCCGGTAAAATAACGAGCGAGGTGAGAGAAAGTGAATTATATGACGGATACATGTTTTTTCATAATACGTGTTGCTAGCCCCAAACCCTATGAACAATATACAATATAAGGATAACTCCTTACCAAAGACACTGAGGTGAATAGGGTATGATCGGACAGGCTTGGTTGAAACCTGACACTCGTAGACTCCAGAGTCTCGGACCTGAGCGTAGCTGATCTTGAGGATCCAGTCCTGAGAGTCGGGGGAGTGGATCACCTCGAACCTCTGGTCGGTAGTGTACGTGTACCGACCCACTGTTAGGATGTGTAGGTCCCTCTGTCTGATCCATGATACCTGGGGGAGTATAAAGTGTATTACTACGTGTACCGACCTACTATTAGGATGTGTAAGTCCCTCTATCTGATATATGAAACCTGGGGGAGTATCGAGTGTATTACTACGTGTATTGACCCACTGCTAGGATGTGTAGTTTCTGCAATAGTAATACAACTGCTCTTACACTCTTGGTGCCGAGGTTATGGACGAGACAGTGGAGGTAGGCGGCATTGTTGACCAGACTGGAGACATTACGAGGAGCTGCCTGGTCAAACACTGGATGGACCAACTTGGGTGAGTCCCCCTCCTGGTCCCCCTCCCCGGCTGCCGCCCCAGCACTCAGATCCAACAGTGGCTTGATGGGCTGGACGGGTCGACTGCTGCTGCCACTCAGGGTCACACTGCCTCCACCACCCCTTATGTTGGTGTGATATGAGGGTTGATTCCAGATATTAGGCAATGCTGGCAAGGATGTCGCCGTTGGACCTGGAAGAATAGAGCATTGTTAGGATGTGGTTGTTTTTGGTGGACTGGGCTAATGGTTAATTCCAGGTAACAAAGGATGGCAAAGATGTTGCCGTAGGATTCGCAAGAATAGCGCAGTAGTAGTAGTCATTCCCTAGGCTGTCTGGCCGAACAGCCCCGACCTCCTAAGGAAGGCCACGGCCGAGACCAGGTTTTCCCATAAAGTTTTCAAGGAGTGTGTGTTTGTGTTGTGTTGTTGGCGTAAGTGGTTGTGTGTTATGCAGTCTTCCATAATGTATATGATAGTGTTCCGTGTTGTGTTAAAGCCCGGAAAGGTCATCAGCTTCTTCTGATAAATCAGAAGGGCTGGATGTTGCCTACATCGCAGCCTACCCAGGTGGATTCTGTCCTCACAGGAAAGGAGGGTTTCTGAGGAATGGACTTCAGTGGGCCTTGCATGTGGATAATTTGACTATCATCTTTACTATAAAAAAAGACATCATCATCATCATCACTAGGATAGCACTCAATTACCGAATTACTTTGTGTGCTGGAGGTGAATTTCAAATAGTGGCTTTAGGCATGGTGGTGTGCATGATCATATTATTTCTGAATTAGTGTTACTATATTTTTTTCCTATTGGGCATCAATGTTGATGTTATCAACATTATCAGGGTCACACAAAAATCATTACTCTGTTCGATGGTATGAACTACTGTTTTGCTGACATATAACAGGTGGAAGTAGCTACGGTACCGTACCTGTAAGATAAAAACTTAATTCCCTGGGGGAAAGGGAATAGAATATGCCCCACGTGCCTTCTGCGTGTCATAAGAGGCGACTAAAGAGGTTGGGTCGGTGGGCTTGCAACCCCCACCCGGAAAAAATACCTAAGCAAAGAAAAGCGAACGAACAGCCTCGGATGCGGACGGGACCTATGTTGACGAACCACGACCGACTAAGGACATTCCTTCGGACATTCTGAGAATGGCTACATGGAATGTTAGTGGCATGAATGATGGCACAAAAGAGAGAGAGGTTCTGGAAGTGCTAGTGAATGCCAGGCTGGACGTATGTGGAATGACAGAGACCAAATGGAAAGGTTCAGATGTGAGAGACTGGGAGTGTGGAATGGTGTGTGTGGTGTGTGCTGGAGTGAGTGAAGGAACAGCGAGAGAAGGTGCGTGTTTGTTTGTAAGTAGCAAAGTAAGGAAGCAAATGGAAGGAATGTGTAAGAGAGTATGGGTCTGTGGGTTCAAGGATTGTGTGGGTGAGAATGAAAGTAGGAATACAAACGTGGGTGATTGTGTGTGTGTACGACAGAGGATAAACTTGAAAGAAAGAAAGTGGAGTTCTGGATGAATGTGGAGGCGTGCCTGGAGAAGTTTGACAAGAACGAAAGAATAATTCTGATTGGGGATATGAATGGTAAGGTGGGTGATAGGAAAGTTGAGGGAGTGGTGGGAGGGTGGGGGGTACCAGCAGTGGTGAATGGGAATGATAGTGCACTTGTGGACGTATGTGTGGGGAGGAGGCTGTGGATAGCCAACACCTTCTTCCGACACAGAATGATCCACAGGTACACGTGGACACGGGTGTGGACGATGGAGGATGAGACAGTGGTGGAACGAAAGTCATTGATTGATTATGTATGTGTGGATGAACGAATGAAGAACACTGTGATGGATGCTAGGGTGTATAGGGGTATTGGAGGGGGTCTGTCTGATCATTATGTAGTGGTAGCTAAGGTTAGGATACAAAAGAAGTGGGTGAGGAGAGCTGGAGAGAGGCGAGAGGAGGGTGGAGAGGTTGCAGGAGGAGGAAGTCCGGGAGGAGTACAAGAGAGCAGTGGAAAAACGACTAGGTGGGTTCGACCTGCAAGTTATGGAGGAAGTGGAGGAGATGAGCAAGGTGTTTAATGATGTTGTTGTACTTAAATTTCTAAGTTCAAGCACACTACTGAGGTGGGGGAATAATTCGACAGTTGCTAGAGTTTGTATAGTTTATTTAATAGAACGAACTCTAAATCTAACTACTAGTCCAATAGCGTATTTCCTGTTCTGGTCGAAATGAGTTCAGTACGCGTATTGAATAAAACGTTGTCCCGTGATAGATGGTTTGTTGGAACCCAAGAGCTCCCGCACATACTATTCGGATGCCCGCTATTCAGGTAATGCCTCGCTTCGACTTAGATACATCGTAGGTTACCAGACTGAATTTATAATGATCGCCGTGCCCTTCGATGTTTTCTAAGAGACCTGGGCTGCTCTGACTCAAACTACTACTAATTTCTTAATCCTAAATGCAAGTGGACAAATAATATATATTTTTATATCCACTTCCGAAACCCCCAAATGGCTAACCATTTCCCGGGCGTTACGAACACCCTCTCGGCTCATATAATAGCCGCTCTGAATACAACAATGGCCCGTGGGCCGTTTAACTCTCTATAAAGGATATAATCTTTAACTCACATTTCCCTTACAACACCGACCGCGTAGTCCGTTACAAATTAACATAAAAGCTTTGTCAATACAATAGTACACCTGAATACAACACTAGCCCGTAGGCCGTTTATCTCTCTATCAGAGATATAATCTTTAACTCTTAGTTCCCTTACAACACCGAACGCGTAGTCCGTTACACATGAACATAAACTCTTTGTTAATACAATATTACACGGGAATACAACATTGGCTCGTAGGCCGTTTAACTCTCTATAAAGGATATAATCTTTAACTCTTAGTTCTCTTACAACATCAAACGCGTAGTCTGTTACACATGAACAGAAACTCTTTGTTAATACAGTATTACACCGGAATACAACATTGCTCCCCCGGACAATATTTCTGGTAGCTTCAAGAGCCAGATACGCCCTTACGTTACTTTCTATTTCAATCTTAACGGTCACTCAACCGTGCTAGGAGGTAACAAGACTAATCATGAAGTTCCTTTATCGATGATAAGTTACGTTAAACATATTCGGACTAGTGTCCATTCAATATAATTCGGACGTGTGTCCTTGCAATATAATTTCGGACGTGTGTCCTTACAATATAATTCCTATAACCCTAGCTGAAGCTCATCTCTAAAACAACTATTTACTATTTTCCCCTGAACCCAATAGTTGTTATTTAATCTCTGTCCCTCTTACGTTAATTAAAGAACTTCCTATAATATCCTAAATACTTGGTAGCTAATGGCTTGGAGCCCTTTCTATCAATAAACACTAGTTACACATAACACATCATCCGTTTATTCTATTTCTTAGTCAAGTCAATTTCTCTTTTTGTTTGTTCTATAAGAACACATATTTTTATTGAAGATCCCCCGAATTAGTCAAATTCCCCTCTCTCTTTTTCTTGGTTCCTCTGCGGGCCCAATATGGGTCCTGATTAAAAGTCTGTTGCTCGTGGTGGGCGTTCTGGCTGCACTACCACCTCAAAGCTGGCCAGTAGTGGTCTGGGAGGTTGTCACTCTTAGCCATCTCCTGACGTCCTGGATGAAGTTGCTGGCTGCAGGTGTGCAGGCATGCAATATGGCGACAGGCCCAGGGATACTGATGGTGTATCCTCCGGGTTGGTGAGAGTGATGCAGGACTCGAGTGCTCTGCTACTGGAACTGTTGTGTGGGCTGGAAGGCTACTGTGGTGATCGCCTTGGTTCCTGGTGTGCCCGCAGGAGAGGGGGAGGCTGGGAGGAGAAGTGTTGCTTCCTCGAGGCGTGGTGCCCGTCTGACCCCGAGCGGCTCTCGTCCCCTTCCCTTTATAGGGAGGTCCGGCGCGCTGATTGGCTGCCCCGCTTCGCGCTACCAATTGTGCTTTAGCAAGCGTGACTTGCAGTTTAGACTCAGTCCTCTCTCGCTCTCCTTCTCCAAAGTAAGTGCCAGGAAGTTGATTGCCTTTGTCATTAAGTGGCTTACGGGAGTCAGATGCTGGCATTAAGTTGTCTGACAAAAGGCAAGTAGAAGATCCGGTACAAGGAGCAAATGAGGTAGAGGTAGGAGGGTCACAGGTGGTCATGCCGGGAATTTGGACGTTTGTGGCCCAAAAAGTTCGACACGAAGGAGCGTCCGGATTTGTCGGACGCTTTCCTACTTTTGATATATTAGTTTTCATTTTATTTAACCCCTCCAACCCGGGTGGGCTCTTGAACGCCCATAACATACTCGGCCCGCGCAACCCGGAAGGGCTCTTGAACGCCCATTGCTTGCATGCGTGCTTTCGAATGCCGCACGTACATTTTCGGTGTCGGGGGACGGTAGGTGGCGCCACCAGACGTAAACGACGCCACAGCAACAGTCTCTTCCCCGACGCCATCATGGACAGTACGCCAAATAGTGATTCCGCTGTGTCCGATACCGTGCTTCCTACGACGCCCTTGCTTGTTCGTCGCGCCTTACCCCGACGCCATCGCCTAAATGTGTTATCTCCCGGAGGTATTGAGACGACATTGAGACTTTATGAGCGAGCTGATGCCAAGCATAATGTTGATGATGAAGTCAGTGACGACTCCAGTAATTATAAGTCGAGTGATTATGGCCATGAGAGTGATAAAGAAGAGCAATTCCTGGGATTTGCGAGAGAACTTGACAGTGATGAGAGTGATGAAGGTCTTGTACCAGTTGTTGAGGAAGCTGGTTTACCTAAAGACAGTGAACTTGAGAGAGTGAGCGAGTGGGAGAGTTCAAGGTCAACCACCAAATTTCGCTTAAGTGACACGACGCCAAGCCCTTCCCCAGCTAAATCGCCTTTCAAGCTACATTTGTATAAGCAGAAAATACTTGAAAAGGCGGCCGCGGCAGCTAGGGAACAAGCAAAATTACTTGGTGAGGATGAGGCTGTGAGTGAGGGTCAGCGTGGTGACCCTTCTCGTCCGCCATTGTCTCCCTTGTCTACCCACGCCACCCAAGATGACCCGGATGCCCCGCATTCTTCCCCACCACCCCCACCATTGCCAAGGGTTGAGGACCCCCCACTTTCGGCCTATTTGCCTCCTAGGTCCCCCGACAGGACATATACTGCTGCCGAGAAGGGGAAAGGTAGGAAATATACCAAGAAAATAAAAAAAAGTAAGAGAGTTTGTTCGAGGCTCCCGCGGCGTCCACCCCGGCCGGCCCCAGCCATACGTCCCCGCAACTTTCCCCACGGTCCTCCCCACCTCTCCCGCCTTCAACATATCTTCCTGAAGAAGTCTTTGAGCTCGCATCACCAATACCTGGGCCTAGTGACAGTGAAACATTGCTTTCTGTCACTCGTCGCAGGCCAAGGAGCCCGGGACCTCGGGGGGACACAGCCTCACCTGCCACTCCTTCCCCACCTCGCCCACCCGCACGCCGCCCACGCATCACTGGTTCCCCGCCAGATTATGTGGGGGCCACTGATGATGAAGGGCACCTCTCTGAAGACTCTGGCCATGATTACATAGGTCCACCGTCAGGGCAAGATGACCACTCTGACGATGACTATATGGACATCGACGACCCTCGACCCATCCGCTTGGCCCGGCGTCGTGCTGCCCGGCGTGCTGCCCACCGCCCTGGCCGCCGCCCTCGCCGCCCTAGGGCGCGCGCCTCCCGAGTTGGCCGTGGGCGTGCTGGGCCACCAGCTGGAGCTCCTCGTCAGCGTAGACAAGACCCATTCTACGTTTTTCAGTGGCAAGACGTAGTTGATGAGGATGCATACAACCCTGATGTGCCAGCTTTTGATGAGGTGCTGGAGGGTTCAGGCGTTACCCCCAATTTTCCTGCACGCCCCAATGCTCCACCACACGAACTGTTTGAGGCCTTCTTTGATGAGGAGGTGGTAGGCTATGTTGTCAAAGAGACAAATAAGCAGCACCAATACCAGGTCCACTTTTTGGGAAAGGTGACCAAGGGCCACATGAGGCAGTGGACCCCAGTGACTCATAAAGAGTTCATGGTGTTCCTGGCACTCACCATGCTAATGCCTCATGTCAAGAAGCATAGGTTGCCGGACTATTGGATCACCAATGATCTCATATCCACCCCTGCCTTCGGGAAATATATGTCTCGCGACCGGTACCTTGATATCCTCGCAGCGCTCCATCTTGTCACCAACCTTGACGTCCACCTCCCAGACAAGCTGTGGAAGATTAGGACGTTGTATGAGATGATGCGAGAACGCTTCACCTCCTACTTCAAGCCCTTCCGCAAGGTCGTCATTGACGAGTCTCTTGTGCTGTTCCGGGGAAAACTCAGCTTCCGGCAGTACATCCCCTCAAAAAGACATCGCTTTGGCATAAAATTCTTTGTGCTGTGCGACTGCCAAACTGGCTATGTCCTGGACTTCCTGGTCTACAGCGGGAAGGAAGGGGACTTGCTTGTGGACCCCCTCATTGGCTTTGGCGGAGCAGTGGTGCAAGCCATGATGGACCGCTATTTCCACAAAAATCACGTCCTCTACACGGACAATTATTACACGTCCCCCACTCTCTCACAGTACCTGCATGAGCGCAAGACGGGGACTGTAGGCACAGTACGAGGGAAAAGGAAGGGCATGCCACCTTTCCCTCCAAAGACCAAAAAAGGTGATGTCTTCAAGAAGAAGTCGGGGCCCATTCTGGCTATCCACTGGCACGACCAGCGGAAGGTCAACCTCCTGAGCACCATCCACAAGGGGGAAATGGTGGAGACTGGCAAGGTGGATCGCCGCACCCAGGCCAGGGTGACCAAGCCCGATGCTGTCCTGGACTACAACATCAACATGAGGCTGGTGGACAAGTCCGACATGCAGATAGGCTTCATTGACTGCCTGCGTACCTCGTGCAGATGGTACAAAAAGTTCTTTCTGCATATGGTGGACATGTCAGTTCTGAATGCCTACAACATATACAAGCTTCGGAATGTGAACACACCCCTGAAGTTCAATAGCCTGCGGAGGTTCCAAAAGCAGGTGTTGACGGAGCTCCTGGAGAAGTATGCTACGCCACAGAGGGCAGTGGCACAGCCTGGGCCCGCCGTTATTGACCGCTTGCAGTGTGCTCAATACTTGATTAGGCACAGGCTTGGTTCCCTGCCTCAGAATGAATCAGGAAGAACACAGCAGAAGCGGTGCCATGTCTGCTACAACAGCAGGGTGAAGCCGAGGTCAGGTAAAAAGTCAACCATGGAGTGTGTGGAGTGCAAGGTGGCACTCTGTGCTTTAGAGTGCTTCTTTGATTACCACTCCAAGCTGGAGTTCTAATAATCATACTGAAAGTGCCAAATAAAATGACAATATGTACACTATAATTATATATAGGCAAAAAGTGGAAGAAAACCAATGTATTGTAATACAAAAGTCATGTATTATGAGAACATTGATACAAATACAATTACACCATAATAATATGTGAAAGTGACACATATGTATATACCAAGTGACATTCATATGATTAGAACCTATAGAAATATATAAATCAGTGAAAAAAGACACAATAAATTGTATATAAAACGTTTACAAATCATATAACTAAGTGAAAGTGACACAAGACCTAATATTTGATGGCCAAAGTATAATAAACACCTGTGATAACGAATAATCAGTGCCTAATACAACAATAACCTACCTCAATTACTAATAAAATGTACGGTATCGAGTGAAAATGAGCATTATCAGTGACAGTGACACTCTCTAAAGCATATTTGTCAAAGTGAAAGTGACACAAGACCTAATATATGATGGCCAAAGTATAATAAACACCTGTGATAACGAATAATCAGTGCCTAATACAACAATAAACTACCTCAATTACTAATAAAATGTACGGTATCGAGTGAAAATTGGCAATATCAGTGACAGTGATACCCTAATAAACATATTTTATATAATTGGCCTCAAAATAACTAGAAAATATCAAATAAACATCACATTCTCAATATCAAACACTAAAATCGTCTAAGGGAGATAAATACTTTGGCGCGACGAGCGGCTGTGTTCGTCGTAGCCATGGCCAGGGCGACGCGTCCGAACGCGGGAAGAATTTGCCGCCGAAAAGCACTCGTCTTCCCGCGCTCACCATTATGCAACCAGAGGGGCTAGAGACCTCTACTCAACGCCATTCGACAGAGGAAGGTTTGTGGAACATTATTCTTTTTTATTCATAACATTACATGCCATATTCATTGACTTACAGAGTAGTTAACATAGGCCAAAGATCGTCAAAACACCCGGTACCGCAGCACAGTCGCAAGCTATAGCCCCCGGGGCAAATATTAAGCCTCAAAAGCTCCAATACTCGATTTGCATATTCGTGAAGAGTGTCCATAAATGTACCAATATGCTATGAGCGTATTGGTGATTTAAAAAAATTCAGTAAAAGTAAGCACAATTTTGTTTTTATATTTAAGTGAGGGAGACAAAAGGCAGAACTGCCTGTAACGAGTGCCTCCCCCAGAGTTGATTGAAGCAATTTATGTCATTGGAAGAGGGAAATACTGATTCTGGGAGAGTTCCAGAGCTCAGCTGAGAATAACATTTCACTCTTGACTTGGAGAGGTGCACAGAGTAGGGGTGGGATTGTGTTGCAAGGTGGGTGCTATGTGCTATATGAAGAGGAGGTGGTATACACTGAGAGAGCTCTGAGGAACACTGATTATTGTAATAGCGGTAGAATAATGAGAGAGATGCAACATTGAAGCACAGAGATAGAGACTAAAGAGAATTGGTGATTGGATGTGAGTTAATGAGACAGAAGGCTTTCTTTTCTACTTTGTCTAGAAGTGCTGTGAGAGAGGATCCTCCCCACATGTGTGAACAATACACAATACAAGGACACACTGTGCCCCTGTACAGAACAAGAAGCTGCACAGGGGTAAAGAACCCCTGGAGGCGGTTAAGCACACCCAACTTCTGGTAAGCTGTTTTAGCTAGCGTGGTAATATGATCTTTCCAAGAGAGATCAGAAGAAAAAGAGACACCAAGAATATTAAGAGAAGATGAAGGGTTAATTTGTACAGTATGTTGTTGAAGAGTAGGTCATAGTTTTCTGGAACGGGGCAATGAGTAGATAGATGGAGAAATTGAGTTTTGGAAGCATTGGAAGTAACAAGGTTTTCTCTGCCTCAATTATAGATAGTACAGATATGATAAGATAGGTGTTTTATTTCCTCCTTACAACATGAGTTTTGGAGTTCCTGCTGTGTATGTTGTTGAGGAAGTGTAGTTGAATAGTGTAATGTAGAGTCGTCAGCATATGAGTGAATGGGGCTGGAGGTGCTGTTGAGAAAGTCGTTAATGAATAAAAGGAAGAAAATTGGAGATAGGACAGAACCCTAAGGAACACGGAGTTGATAGGTTGAGGAAGTGAATGGTGGTCATCCACAACCACAGCTATGGAATGGCCGGATAGGAAATTAGAGACAAAGACACAGATGGAGCGATAGAAACCATAGGAGGGTAGTTTGGAAATAAGGGATTTGTCCCAGACTCTATCGAAAGCCTTCGATATGTCTAGTGCAACAGACAAAATCTCACCGAATTCCCCAATGGAGGATGACCAAGAGTTAATAAGAACAGGTTTGGCTTGATTTTGGGCAGAAACATAGGAAGTATGAGATTCTTGATTTTGAAGGTGATGGTACCGTTTGAATGGTTCCTCCTTATTGTGGACAGCAGTAGAGGAAGCGTGAGTAAACCAAGATATTTTTGCGTTAGACTGAGAGAAATCAAATGGAATGTATGCTTCCATGCCCGAGAGGATTGCCTCGGTAATGCGTTCAACACTCCCCGAGGGTCCCCGGCCATGGAAGCAAAAGTCATTCCATGGGAAATCAAAGAAGTACTGCCAAAGAGCCTCCCAGTCAGCAGCGCCAAAGTGTCACAAGCATCGCCGGCTGGAAGGATCGGAGGGCCGTACTGGAGAGATAGGACAGGTGACAGATATAGGTTTATGGTCAAAGGGGCACAAAGGAGTGAACAGATTTACAGTATAAGCAGAATGGTTAGAGGTTAGAAATTAGTCAAGAATGTTGGGCTGATCTCCGAAGAGATCCGGGATACGGGTGGATTGTTGAACTAACTGCTCTAGGTCATTTAGGATAGAAAAGATGTTGGCTTGTTCACCAGGTTGGTCAGTGGAAACAGAGTAGAGCCATTGGCGGTGGTGAACGTTGAAATCTAAGATAGAGATTTCTGCGAAAGGAGAGATGGATAGAATGTGTACCACTTTAGAAGTTAGATAGTCAAAGAATTTTGGATAGTCAGTAGAATTAGGGGAGAGACAAACAGCGCAGAAATATTTAGTTTGTGAGTGACAAGAAAGCTTTAGCCAGAGAGCTGAGAATTCAGAAGAATCAAAGTTGGGAACACAAAAGAAAGCAAGATTGTTGCGTACATAGACGCAACATCTACCTTTGGCTTGAAGCTGAGGATAGAGATAGTAGGAGAATACAGGAAAGGGTTTGCTGTCAGTAGCCCCAGACAACTGCGTTTCGGTGAGAAAGAGATGATCAGGGTTGGTAGAGGAGTAGTGATGTTCCACTGAGTGAAAGTTAGCGGAAAAGCCACACATGTTGGTGAAACTAATAGTGAGAGTAGAAGGAAGTGGTCCAGAACACTTTGGCGAGTCGCTGCCAGGGGTCAGACAAATGGGGGCATTATTGGCCCCCCCCCCCCCCCCCTAGGGGACTCTGAGGCTGGTTGTGGTTTTGTCATCTTTTGTTTGAAGAAAGGTAGTGTAAAATGTAAGGTGTTTGTAGTATAGTGTATTGATAGGAGGAGAAGGTATTATGGAGGGCAGGCTGGGGTTGCCCTCAATATTGGTGAGGCACAGAAAGGATCAGCTAGGGAGGCCAGATGGTGAAACAGGAGTTCCAGCTGTCCTTATCAACCATCTAGCATTCCCCGGGAGAACCGTAATGTTCGGCTGGTGCCTAAGGCCTCCTCCTAACAATTCTGGAGGTGGGATTCCCAGTCCCATCTTCCAGGGGCTATCTGTGTCACAAAATGACTAACGGTGGGGTCGCCACATCCCTACGCCAGAAATGCGCGAATTGAGTCAAATTCTGGCAGAAAAAAGGGTCGAATGTGT